>JAODUG010010192.1:0-25754 GCA_027564795.1 Aphredoderus sayanus | reverse complement strand
TGTCTATTACCTAAAACTGTTAAGTTTAATACAACATACAGTAAGCTATTGTTTTAACTTAAGAAGTACATTTAAAGTATTAAGGAGCAGGTACAGTAGGGGTTAGACATCTTGCTCAAGGATGCTTACAGGTGTATATGCCAGTGTTTAAAGTTGTATCCAAGGATTAACTCAATTTCTAATGCCAGTGCTTTAGTAATTTAAGTTCTAACCATTTAATATAACACCAATTATATTTAACGGTTAGGGTAGTGGATCCCGTAATAATTGCAATGATACTAGAAGTATATATATGTATATATTTATCACCTATAAACTAAAACAATGATATTTCATAGCATTTTTCCCCCTCCTCAAATTATCCCCATCTTTCTATCTCCTACTTTAAGAAGCAATTCTTTAACCGAAATCAAAAAACAAAAAAACACATTTACTTTGTAAATCCTTTTTGTAGCAATATTACATAACTCAAATGGTTTGTGTATTTATATTGCATATTTATCAATTTTTATGTATCAGCAAATATGCCTTTCAAAAAGAATGAACTATGGTTTGTTGTCTTAGATCAAGGAAAAGAAGAATTCATGGATGACAGCACAGAAAAAGTGCCAATGTATGTATACAATTCCTGATGAATGGATATTCATAAGGACATTTCTTATAAATCTTACAATCTTTTTGTTTCTGTTGGTTGTTTTGTTTTATTTGGTTTTGTTTAAAGGAACAATGTATGCTCTTGTCTGCCACTAGATGCCACAGCAGTATTTCTGACCAAAATAAGTGCACACACACGCGCGTGCACACACACACACACACACACACACACACACATACAAAAAAAAGTGGTTTTCTGCTTTAAATTACATGCATAGGACTTTTAACAAAACAATGAATTATCTGATGGTTAATCTGATGAAACAAATGAAACAAGAGTTGGAATGTGGAAAGACCAACTAGCATTTATGCATTTCAATAAAAGTAAACAAATCAATTTCCATCCATCTATCCATCCATTCTCAACCGCTTATCCGAGGATGGGTCACGGGGGCAGGTCTTCCCCGAGGCCTCCTCCCAGCTGTACGTGCCTGAAACAAATCAATTTTAATTCAGTAAAATACTACTACTGGTGTAATGCTATAAATGCAACTTAACTCAGCATTAGTGGAACTGGGCCCCCATAGATGTTTTATTATGAAAAAACAAGCAGTTTTCTAGATAAACAATCTTAAAACTCTTAAAATTATTATTATTTGACATTACCATTAACTCTCTTCATTGAACATTATTGTATCCTCCAGGCCTATGTTTGAGGACGATGTCCCTTCAGTATTGGAGCTAGAGATGGAAGAATTTGATGAATGGATTAACAAAGACGGTGGGCATTAATAATAACACTGTTGCTATTTAACAAGCATACTGTACATCAATTCTTGCTCAAATGCTAGCTGTAAAATGTAGGCCTATCCAGCAGATGGCACTATCACACTATCTGTAGACTCATTAGCACACAAGTGCAAACTGGAAATACTGTATATTGAGCATGATTATTTATTACCTTAAACTCATGCTCGATTATGTATTACCTTAAACTCATGCTAAATATATTTCAAGTTTTATTGTTGATTTCTACTAACTTTTCATGTTGCATTTACTGTCTGACTGAGTCAGAGATTGTAGACATAGCATTATTATATAATGTGTCATCCCATTATGTTATTCTTTTTGTTATAGGTGGAGGAGCAATGGACTCCAGACATAATTAATTATATTAATGGTGAGCATTTGCCTGCCGGTTATTATCACAATATTTTATGTCCTGTTGTACACTTTAATTAGTTACCTTAATTTGACTTTTTAGTCAACAAACTCAAGGTGTTTTAAGGTTCCTTACAATAAATTGCAACATAAAAAACAGACCTCTCAGAGCAGGTGGTAAAATATTCTAATTATGTTTTTTTTTTTTTTTTTTTTTTTGTGTGTGTAAATGTTAAAATATAAGACAATATGTTAATGTTATCAGCCAATAAGCAACTCAAATATTTTTAGTAAACAAGACAAACAAAACAGCCAGTAATCTTTTTGCAGATACAGTATTAATGTTATCAACAAATGTTTTGGTATTACATATTTCATTTATTACACACAGCCTTTTTACACAATTAAGCCAAAACTAGACAGAATTAACATTTATCATGGTTAAATTCCAATCTTTCCCAACATTTAGATTTTTAAGAATAGGCTATTGTTGTGTTGTTGTTTTATCCTTACCCAATGCCCATTGTAATGCTTTAAAGCCCAAACTCTTCTTACATCTGTTTGTGATTACAACAAGCATGCGAGGAAGTGTGTTGCAACTTAGTGTTGGATGGTTTCCTAATTTAAGGGCTGGAAGAGGGTCAAGGTTCAATTCACTGACTGTGTAATTCACACATTTCTTTTTCCCAGGCAAGGCAAGGTTCCGCAAGAGCTGGGAATCTACTTTAAGTAGGGGTGTCAACATTAAGTTACAGAGGATTTCAGTCAAAACATAAGGGAATAGGATATTGAAGCTGCACAAAGAGACATACAGTATAATACTATCATCTGTATAAAGTAGCAGTACTGCATAATGTTAGAGCATGGCCTACAAATAAAACAAATGATTGACGACCTAATAGGATTATCTGGTATATGGTATGATTGGCAACTCTAGTATTATTATATAACAGTTTAGAGATGAGTGTGATTGGACCTGTGGACCATTAATGATCCATTTATTCTGCACCCTGTGGATGAAGTTGCAGATAAGGTAACTTTTCTTTATCTGCAATTGAAATGTATGCAGCTACTGTAAGCAGGGCACAGCAGAAAACTCTAAAATGCTCATATTTTGTCAACATTCCCAAACATTCAGAACAATTTGTGATCTATTACTCCTTCAAGTATAATGGAAAATCAGTGGGCTTGCTAAATAACAGATGGGCTAATTATGATGGTCTACTTTGTGCTTCTTTTTAATGTTTAATGATAATGAATTGTCATACATTGCCATCAACTCTGCAGTGGGCTTTTGTTAGTTTTTTCCCCCTTCTCATATATTGTATGTTTTTTGCATTTTTTAGACACATGCAGTTGTTATGCAGTTACAGTGTACAATAATATTGTTGAATGCTCTTTCATTTTCATCAATCTAAAAATTTGGATTGAACCTAATTCCTCAAACATTGGATTGGGTTAACAACCCTGTTTAGTAATTCCTTTACATTTCAAAGCATTGGACATTCTATGATCTCTGACAGAGAGGCATGCATAAGCAAACAGAGAGACACCTTTTGTGCAAGGTGTGAATACATATTTGTATCTGTAAATTTAATGTGAATTTATAGCGTACATGAATTTGAATCATTCTAGTGCAAAATATATTGAGCAGTGTTTCAGAAACAATTAGTATTTTAGCATGATCTAATAAGTTATTTGTGGTATAACTTTCTCAATATACCGTATTTACAAAATGCCGTAGCTGTTACACTCACCATGCAAACCCCCCAGACAGTATTTTGAATTATCTTGTATTGTGTATCGTGTAAATGTGAAAATGTGTTTTCCAAGAAGACAGGCTATTTTGTATTTCTTTTTTTTAACATAGTGAATAAACCTTCCCATGATTTAAATAATTGTAATGAGTGACACAAGTGTACAGCTAGCAGGAAAGAGAAAACAATACTACCTGTGTCATTACATTTGATTATTGTGCATTTTAACATTTTCAGCTGTCGGTTGTCAGTAGTTGTCAGTATTACATTATTCCATTAATTTGACTGATAGAAATACATATACATACATATTATTGGATTACTGGTGCATTAATAAATATATTCTGTTAGGATTATGTAGTATGAGTCTGCTCATTTAAACATGCACCTAAATGTTTCAAAAAAACAATTCCAATGAAATGCAAGTAATGTGAAGTCCAGATTCATGATTCCTTTTAACAATTTCAATGTCCTAATACATTTGTGTACAACGGTGCAATATATAGCCTATATGTTCACATAGCCTGTTTATTAATGTTTATTCATATAGCCTTTAGTCATGTGTATATAGCCTTCAATCATAGTAGCCTAGTCTCAAAAGAAACAATATCACATTATACTGTAAATAAATTAATGTAATTCACACATTGATGTTGTGTGCTGTACATGTAGTTATGGGCCCATTCCCCTTTGGTCTTCAGCCTTTATCAGACAGTAATGGTTCACATGAGAGGATGTGCTGGTGCCTGATAACATATGCACCCTACCAATACGAATCAGACAATCTTATACAATACATGCAAAGAGATGCGTTGTGACAGGATTATGATGTCTGTGGTGTGTATAGATTGCATGCACAGTGTTCAATTCTGGCTAAACAGGTTTGCATATACAGCAGTAGGCTACCTCTCATGGAGGGTGACTCTAACAAACAACCCCTATGTGAAATATAGATGCACACAGTTACTACAGTGCACACTCGTGCATATATCAGTGTTTGAATGAGAAAGACAAGAGGGCCTACTGTATTGTGGCGCCATTGTCAGCTATTAATGATTCTGAACCAACAGATATATGTGAATTTGGATAAATGCACCCATTTATTTAGATATCTTAAAGATGAATGATTACTGTTTATCACAATGTTGGTGTCACATAGCAGTTCACACCACTAAGAGCAGTGTGCATGTTGTTCACTCTTCAACCTGTACTATGTAATTATTATAATGTCTGGTGACTATGGAAGTAATATGATCACAAGTCAACACTCCTTGGTGTTCTTTGGTGCAGTTTCAGTTTCAGATCATTGTCCTGATGAAAACAAACCATCTGATTCAGACATGCGGGCCCCAATGTAGGCTAAATGTGTTTGTCTATTAAATATGCAATAACTACATTTGTCTCTCTTAAAATATTAGGGTACCCCCAAATAATGTGATAGGCCAATAGAAATTAGTAGGCCTATATGATCCAACAAATAACAACCTAATAGCAATAGGCTACATATCAAGTAGACTATGCCTGTGCTACTTAGGTCTACTCATATTTGTAAATTGGATCACTATTGGCGTAGGGATAGCTGCTAAGCCAGTAAGGTAAGTAATTGAGTAGGCATTTTATATTAAACTACAAAATGAATGTCTGTCTGTCTTCAAACTCTGGTCTGACTTTCAGAGACTCAGCTTGTTCCCACGGTGACATCATTTTAGAGAGCCATTGAGTGAAAAAAAAATCTGGCATCATCATTTAGCGACAGTTACTCACTCCAGTTGGTGGAGCGATAGAAAATAGAAGACGAACTAGCCTGGCGGTAGTTGAGGTGGTGTGAAAGAAAAAGTACCTATAGCAGGCACGCTTTTTTTACGCATTAGTTGAGACGCTTGCCTTGTGGAATTGGTCGAATACAAATATGTGTCGCACATGAAGGGTTTTTATTAAATAGTGTTCCAAAACAGTCGTCAACTTGACAGAACAACCAATATTGTCGTTATTTTAACAGCTAGCTATAGCCACATATTCGTTGCTAACAGCGAAAGCCAAAGTACTATGGATAGCCACTTGGCTAGTTGTTAGCTAGCTTAGCTCACACACTAGCTACCAACAGCCAGCCACTACGGTGTTGGTGGGAAATCAAAACGAAGACGCGGAGGTCTCATCGCTAGCATCATCATCATCATCATCGGCAAACCCCAAAGAAGAGCCCATTCCAGTGGTCGCCGCAAAACTGGGTTGACCGGCTACTGAGGTTACCTTTTCATCTCTACATTGCGGAGGTAAATATAGCATAATTTTGTTCAACATTTGCTCCCAGTCTGATGCACACCACTAACGGACAGGTGGAGGGCCGACAGCAGCTAGCACCACATAGCTAGCGTTCTTGAACGTGTGCTGCTACAGCTTGTGATCAAGCTAACCTAGCTAACTTACTAATGTTACGCTCTTGGTGTACATATTTATGTCTCTGACTTGAGATATATTCAAAATGTGTGGTTACGCTACATCACAGTTCATTACATCACTGCTTTCATGCATTACATTGTGTTTACTGCGACCACATTTAACACAATTACTATAGAATGAGCTGTTGACTGCTTGCTGACTACTATTGAAGCCAGTATACATTAACAGTAGCTATGAATCGAGCTAGTGGTTACATTAGATGTAGTGAAAACTTAAATAAAGTATTTTTGAGGAAAAAACGTTAGCTACGTTACAGTAAACGGCACATACCTAATGCTGTTGTTATCAATCAAGTTATCAATGATCAATGTAATGACTTGTTTGGACTGACATAATGTACTGGTAGGCTATCTACTATATTCTATCCACACCCACATTAATGTATTCCACCGTTATTAGATAAAGTATAAATGATACCGGCAAAGACATCTAATTGTCTAATTTCTTTTGTAATATGACAAGATCATGTGCAAGGGAGGCAGGAATCCACAAGACACCATGGTGTGGTTGTCAGTACAGTACTTTGCATGCCTTTTTTGCACTGACTGACTGGTAAGAAGACTTCACACAGTCCTCTATATTTTTGATTTGCCCCTGGAAACAGGTTAGCATAGGGATGATTTTTAAAGTGAGCTTCTTAATTTCACATTATTGAGCAGATATCCCTGGTGGACACTGGCGGATGCACACACGTAAAACACTTGCACCCTTTTCTTGCATATTTCCTTCCAATGTAGATCTTTAGTTTGAACAGGTCCTGTCCTCAATATTACCCCTTGATGCCCCACAACTTCTTCAGCTCTCCAGAAGGCACACAAGACAATACTATATGTATTTTATTGGTAGAAAACTTAGTGGTACTGCTTTTGTTTAATATAAGGATGACTTAAACTTGCTTGGCAATTGTGCTTGATATAAAGGTACAGTCTAACTATGTCCCTTCAATGAGAGCCAACTTGCAGTTCATCTCACATATATAACTCTTCACCAGTGTTAGGCTAATGGACCAATGCTTTTTGGTTGTCTTACTGTTTTGTTTAGTATTTTGTCTGCAACTGTTTTTATCAGAGGCTTTTAAATCATGCAGTCTTCGCATGATATAGCCTGGGTTTGCCTGACTATAGTGTATAGTCTGAAAACCCTGTTATCATGAATGCTCTCCCAGCCGTTCTGAAGGGTGGACCAAGAAGCAACTAGTGGGGGTGGCTAGGTGTGATGATATTGAAGTCATGTGTTTGTTTCAAAATGTAGATCTAACAGTTGTGACAGTATTGGAGCTAGATGAGGCTAAAAAGACACTTTTATAAACACTGACTGGTTAAAAGCAAGTCTGATAGTTTCACAAATAACCCAAGGTCAGTGCTGATTTGGATGGAAAGACTTACAGCAATCCCCAATAAAGAATGTCCAGACTCTACTCACAAAGTGAATTTATGGTCTAGTTATATATACCAGGCTACACCCATAGAGTGTATCAGTGACGGGAACATGGATACCATATTCATATTTTGTCCCCTAGCAGAGTACCTGTCTACACAACAAAACATTTGGTAAGACTCTTTTAAACGCTGTTTTCTGCTGTGTGTCATGGGAAAGATAATAATGTAGGAAAGCTCACGTGGTCATACACAAGATCAGATAACTACTAAATACAGGTCTACTTTGCAGGTGTGCTTAAAGCCTTGGACTACTTTGCGGGTCTTTAGGTGTTGATAGTTATATAATACTGATATCTGCACAGCCAGGTTTTTCTCTTTTTATATATTATTGGTATTTTAATCAACTTAGTTGAGGATAGTCATTAGAGCAATACTGTATATGAGCATCTTTCTCATGTTGTCTGCTGATGTGACATATCTACTGGCTGATAATAGATAATGCAATTACAGAGGGATTCAAGTAGGAACATGTTGTGAGTTTGTAGTGTATCAATTTAGTATTTCAGCCATTTGTGTATGATCAAATACTGGTTTGGAAAACCAGCATATAATGCAGTCATTTTAGTATGTTTAATACTGTTATGATGCCATAGTCATGTAAAGACTCCTCAGCAATTAGTTGTGAGTAATTAGTAGCAATGAGAAAGAACTGCAGACACTACTATAGTGTGTTTGTTTTCCAACCTCAACATGCTGTATCTTTAGAACTTATCTAAAGATAAGCTATTCTTGGTTGGAAGAAAACCTTTTTTTATACATTTTGATGCTGAGTTATCATTCAGTTTGGAATACAACTTCACATGAGTAGAATTTTGGTTTACTGAAAGAAGGAAGTAGATTATTGTGCATCTTGGTACTGTATGAAAATCCTTACACCCAATACTGCAACGTGCAGAGACATTTTCATTCGAAGTGAATGACATTAGCAAGGGCATTGCCATTAACCAAAAACTAAAATGATGGTTATTGAAATTAAGAGTTAAAGGATATTCCAGGCTGCAAAAAGCTTCTCACTGTACCTCCTGTTGTCGCTTATTATTGACCCCCGGGCAGTGCTAAAAGCATTCTCATATGGACAGTGACATTTCCTGGCTTTGAAGCTGGTTTCCAAAACATTGAGATGAAAGGTGAGATGAAAGCAGGCTTGAGTGTTCCTCTAGTTTGGGTGACTTAGGCAAAACATACACGATTGCTTCTTTATAAATGGTAAGGAATATAATTGTAAAGATATGTAGTGAGAAGCGACCCTCACAAGATATCACTTTTCTCTCCTGTACCGTCCATTCCTATACTTCCTCTTTTTAAAATGTCATTGTTCTGTTCAGTTCCTTCGTAATGGCTTCTACCGTATTTTAGTGTTTTGCTTGTTTTGTCTCATGTTCCCAAGTATTACCCTGTCGTCTATAATCCATCATCTGTTGTTAGCTAAACACTTTGCGGCTGAGTTGTCTGTCAGAATCTGTTGATAAATACTTAAAATTGACTCGGGCAATTTTCGGCAGTTGGACAAGTGGCAATTGCGACTGCCCTCATATAGGCTCTGTATTTGTGAGGAGTGCATAAATAATTCAGACGTGTGCCATGCAGCTCTGGGTTGGGTAATGAACATGGGAGGAATCTCCTCTGCATGCTGCTTTGATGTGGGCTATGGTGTGAACACACTGACACAGTGCAGAAACTGGCAGAAGGGCCCATTCAGAGGACCTCAACAAGGATGGAAGTTGAACAAATGTAGAATTCTCTCCAAAGAAAGCTGTATGGGGGACGTTTGTTGCATTTTGGTAAGAAAATAATGTTGTCAGTCTCTCTTCTGAACCAAGATCAACATATAGTATTTTTAGAGTTGAATAAAGGGCAGAAAGAAAGGTGCAGTTCTCCCTGTTATGGTAAAATTAGCTATTTTTGGGCATTAGAACAGGCCTCAAGCATTAGGGGTCTTCAAAGCAATTTAGCAGTCTAAAATGTATGTAAAAAAAAAAAAACCTTTATAAGTAGGCCTATGCTTTCCTCACCTACCTTGGAGAGGTTGTCTGAGCTGTGAAGTGGATGACTGGTAATAATTGTGAGAACTGAGGACACCTACACCCATGTTGCTTCCACACCCATTTCATGAGTCCACATGAATTCAGGTTGCTATTTGTGGTTTTCATGCACTACCATATGTGAGTGGGGAGAGGAGAAATGGTGATACTACATTAAAATGTTACTGTACGGTATAACATGTAGTTGAACTACTGATGTTCTCATCGGTTTTTACAGAAGAGGACGTCATGGCCGTCATGGTCTGGACATGCAGTTTTATTTGGCTTAGCCTTGGGGTTTAAAAACATTTGATGACTTATCTGTTGCACCCTTATTTATTATGTCTGTGATAACAAGCTGGACTGTTTTCACCTGAAACTAGACTCATCTTGAGTTTTGTCAAATGTTCTTGTGTCTGCTGCATACTTATTAAACATTTATGTTTGTTAGGGTTGGGTACTGTTCACATTTTAATCTATGCAGGTACTGGTAAATTCTTTCGGTAGCCTACTTTACTCTCTGTAATAACATTCATTTATGAAAAGTCTCCTGAATAACTTTACAAACCATACACTCCTATTTTAGGTGTTCTACTACCTAGTCTACATTTGAAGCAATATTTATTGCGTCTGCCTTAATTTTCCTGATTTCTTCCTACCCTGTTAAATTAAGCTCTGTAGGCCCACAGTAGTCTACACTATGTTTTTCAACTTTATCTGCCGAAGCAGAAATACTTGTAGGCTACTTTAGCTGGAACATGTTCAGTTAGTGCCATTAATTGTAGTTGTAGCATACAGGGTTAAATCTGCAATAACAATAACGTTGTGAATATTGCTGCTAAACGATGGTTTACTCGGTTTGATCCTACCTGTGTTCAATACGGCAGACTCTGCGCATGTGACCTAGTTTCTGCTCTCATTAGCTATCGCTGCAAAGACTTTGCTTTGTCCGCTCCTACTGCTGTTTATCTCACTTCTCTGGTCTCTCAACTACGAACTGCCTAGTGTTTTACACGAACGCACACCAGAGTGTTAACGAGTTGGAAGCGGCACAGAATTTATCGGCGGCTCTGTGCATGAAAAATACTGATAAACAAATGCGCAGTGTCCTAAAAGAAAAAGCTATTTACCTTCCTTGAACAATTAGACTAGGTTATTTCAAGACTGCTAGACTAGGACTCAGAGGAAATACAATTAGCAATCTATGTCTGCCTTATTTTTCTGTCTACACGCCTGCAGCCAGAACTGGATACGTTGAACCCTCCATGAGGCTCCAAACTTAGTCAGAGTAAAGTACCAAAAAATTTAAAATTGTGACCTCTTTGGCTCGCCATTGCCATGACTGTGTTTAACATTTAACAAGCTGCAGGCTGTGCAGGGATGTTATAATCTCACTTGCGTCCTAGTCTTGCGCCCGTAATATTCTGTTTGTCTCTCTACTTTAGCGCTCTTAGGTACTGAAATATGGTACTGATTGATTTGATCTCAATCGGTACTCTGTAGTACACATGTAATTCGGTCTGTACTCTTAAATGTACAGAGTTCAGTACCCAACCCTATAAGGGTAGTGTTGTATTGGCCACAGGTGACAGTGCAGATTAACCAAGGGTTCCCTTAACGCATACACATGACATGGTCCATGTGTTTGCTCTGTCCTATCATGAAACATGAATTTGCCTACAGACATATTGGTGGTGCATCTTCTGTATGTCATTTTGGACATGTCAAACTGAGGAATTTCGTGGTAATTGGAGGCAGAACTTTCCTCTGATCTGACACACAACATTTTAATAACACAAGCTCCTTGATGTGTGGGGACCTTGGTGGGGCTATTTAACCCTCCATTCACTGCTGCTTTCACACACACTCATGGTGTGTAATGGTTCTTTTTTTTATTTTATAGTATTTTCTGTTAGCATGGATATACTGTTGCTTGCGCTTCCATCTCAAACTTATGACTTACTAAACCCCCACACTTGCCATTCACAAAATGGCTTCACCCCTGTGCTGGTGGGTGAAGCCTGATTAAAAGGACAACCCCCACCCACTAGCAAAAACCAAAAGTCCTGTGGACATGGAAGCTCCTGTCTTTGTTAATGTAGTTTTCTTTCAAAGGTTTGTTCTGGGCAATCAAAACTCCTACCCTCCTTTCACAATCTTGCAGAAGGCTTATGACCTGTTTATAACTGACCAATCATGTAAAATCAAAATCATGCATATCTTAATTTTATCTTGCTGATTTAATTCAACAATTTCATAAATGTTTACATTCAGTGTCTGTAGCACTGTTAAATGAAACTCTACAGTCAATGCTAGGATATTCACAGTGAGGCCTGCAATCACCTGCAAGAGTCAAATGTGTACTGTACAATAGATTTGTCCTTATTCTTATCTGCCACTACTTGACCTGACTCGATCATGCACTTGCATAGCAAAAAACACATGCTCATTGTGTTGAGGATGGGTGAAATGAGTCTGGCACTTGGAATTTTATGAACATTAGTTAGGCCATGCCAATCCTTTTGTCTAATGAAGTAAATCACTATTTTCTAAGTTGCTTGAATCAAAATGCACTGGCCCACATTCTGATTCCCACAGGCAGTGAATTATTTACTGTTCATCCAGATTGAAGCAGAGATGGTGTCAGATCTGCCTGATGGGGGTGCTTTTGAGTTGTGTGGGGGGGCGGATCAAGGATGCAGCCCTGAAATACGTTTTTATAGTTACATATGTTACAGTTCTGTAGTTATAAGAATGCTGTCACTGTGCGGCTTTCCATGCTGTGTATCACTTGGTAGTACACAGTACTATCTATTCAGGGCTTCAGACTGCAACCATTTAGTTGCATTTTAGTAGTTGCAGTGCAACTTGCAGGCCGCCGCTTCAAAATTACTGCAGTACTTTGCAGAGCCACTCCACTACTGTACTCAAACTAACAATTTCAAATGAATGGTTGTCCGATCTCTTCACAACAGAGCGAGTAGCCTACAGCCTTTTCTACTCGGGCAGAGGCAGTGCCGGAGGCAGGCAGAGGATCACGTTACTGGATAACTAGGAAAAAGGTGGATTTAACAAGCTCACATTAAATTAGATCGATATTTACAGTTTAAACATTGGCAGTGTTCTCTATTGATGCTCATGGCTGTAACGTGTATCGCACACACATACAAACCAAACCAGCGGCTTAGGGACAGCGACTTGCAGCCCCACTTGGAGCCATAGCCGAGCAGGTATACTGACCCTGCGATCACATGCTCACAATCTTCTTTGTTGAACACAAGTAGCTAGTCAAACTAATGTAAATGATTCTTGTAGCAGCAATGATTCACAACCTCTTCTGTTTTGGATTTGACCCTCTGAGTCCTACTGTACAACAAATAATGTTGCTAAAAATGAAATCCACTGGGTTCCCTTCTTTGAGTTTGTCTAACTAACATAGTCTGACAGCTTGTTTCTAGGCTAAACTAAGAAAATATGGTGGAGCTTTTCAGCAGACATAATACAGCTAGCTGTATTACAATTTCTACAGTCTTGCAGAAATATTATTAAAAAAAAGAAGTGTCTGCAGTAGAGGGAGAACTAACGTGTTCTTGCCCTTGTGCAGTTGTCCTACCCATAGTTGCGGTAGGAAGGGGATGCTATACTGTGTGCGTAATGTAGGCAATGCAATCCATTGTATGAAACTCGTACCATGCGGTGTGTTTTTTATTTTTTTAAACGGGTGTGACCAAATCATGTGCTAGTGCGAACGACTGAGAAGGTTGGTAGCACCAGTGCTACCAGTGGGAAAAGTTAGTCTGGAGCTATTGGAGTAGCCTTCTTTTGATTTTTGTAAATGTAATTTAAGATTTAAATAATCTTTTATATAGGCATAATGTGGCATACATGCTAAGTGTAGAAAATTATGTAGTTTGAACTGCTGTCATGTGTTGCAGTGTGACATGTTTGTGACACAGTCTAATGTGTGCTGGGTACACACAGGCAGCTGGCAGCTCAGTCAAAAGGCCTTAAGGTCTATTAAATAGGATAATCCTCTGGAGAGTCTAGCAAGTGGTCAGGGGGAGCAAGCAAAATAGTCATTCATTTTCCTCACTCTTGCTGTCTAATTGACCCCCCACACCCACCATGTCCTCACCCTGTGCTCTTAGTCTGGCCAAACACATGGCAACCATCTGCTTACAGATTACTCTCTAAAAGGAAAGACGCTCCCTGAAACGCAAAACAGGAAGACAGGTTTTTCTAAACTGAAAGTGTGTGTGCTATATGGCTTGTCACCTGTTGGCAAATAACTATTGGGATTCAGCAGAAGCTGACAGCTTTGGGCCATTCATGAGTACAGGTGTCTAATGGAAAAATAATCAAGCTTGTTTAAGGTATTCCTTGTCTCCACATGTATTTTCTTTCCCCAGCCTGTTTTTCCCAGTTATCTTCTTGTAGATGTCTAAAGGTTCTGCTCCCCACTGCACCGCCGTGGCCCCTGGCTAGTGTTGTCTGTGGCTCAGTACTTCAAAAGGCCAGTTATGTGGTAGTGAAGATAACACATTGTACCACCAAATGCTGCTAAGGTTTTCCAGAGCAACTATGCAGTCGCCAGGCTCACAGGCCTGGTCCGTTTGCTATCTAGTGGAAAACGGTGTCTGTCTTGTTCTCTGGCTGTGAATGCCATTGTTCTCCAGACTGACCAGGTCAAAATGTAAACATGGATTAAACTGTCACCACCTCCCTCCCCACATTTGTTTGTGGTGGATGGAAGTAGTTGGTCATTATAGTGAAAGTATTGCAGTCTTTTCTTTTTTTTGCTGTGAATTCTGATTAACCCATGAAACACAAAGAAACACTTGCACCATTCAGTTAGAATGATGTGTTGCATCTCACTGCCAGTCAGTTTAAGAAACAGATTTTTAATGTTATAATAATTCAGTAAGCACTCGAATAATTATATTTAACAAACCCCCTCCCCCCCCCATCTCGACAACATATAATCCCAAATCATGTTTGTCCCCTACAGTCATAGTCTGCACCCCCTTATATATCCTCTGCCAATCTGCATTTACTTAATTGTAAGATAATGTACTTTTCGTCAAATTCTACAAATATCTCATCACGGTCTACTAGCTATCTCTGCTATGTGCATGCTGAAAATATATCAGGTGTTTCTACATTCTATATTTTATACATGTTTATACAGTATGCGCATTGTGTCATGCTCTGTTCATGATTTACCACAGGAATCCCAAAGATAAGTTCCTTTGCTTGAGTGTAATCTGCTCCCCAAATGTTTACTTTTAGCTTTTGTATTTAGCTGGCTCTTGTGATAAGTATAGTTTGGCTTTTTGGACCAGCAAGGCTTTGTTTAACCGTCACGCTGTCCTATGGGTCAAATTGACCCAGTGCAATTGCCAGTAGCCGGCGCCAACCACAACATGGACATATGACATTCCGCGGCTGGCTTCCTCTGCTGGTAGTCTGCTGAAAACCTTAGGACAGCGGAAGGGTTAAGGATAACCAAGTTTATGGAAACTGTTGACATCTTGACTAATAAATAACTGCCTCCATTTACAAGGATGGTGCCAGGCACAGTTGCAGTTTTGTAAGACTGTTTGTTCATGGACTTTTCAGAAGGCTGTATGCCAGAGAATGTTGAAGTTAAACCCAGGTGCTGTTATTGAAGGGTGGCTTCCTCACAGGGCAACCACATTGTGCCTCTTAAAACAGAACCATAAACTGTAGTTATTTTAGTTCTTTAATACATTTGTGGCTGACTGTACAGATAAGCTGCACAAAACAGTAGCACAACCTACTTGCACATATTGCAAACCTTGGTAGAAAATTACTAACTCAGACTTTATGTGAAGCATTGATGCCTACATGATAGCAACCTGCCTTTTCACTCTTACCATTTCATATCTGTCAGATCTGTAATGTGCAATTTAAAGTGTTATTATTTAAACCAGGAGGTAAATTAAAGTTTGACCTCTTGATAAGGGTATTCCATCCCTCTACGTTTTTTTCTTTCTTCATTCCCACAGTTCTCCCTTCCCACAGGACAGTGCTCTTGACAATGAGGACCAGTGTGTCTGGCATACAGGCGCTCCTTTTAAAAGCGCTTCACCTTTTGATTTTCAGGCCAAAGAACGTGAATGAGTCCCTCTGTGTTCACGAGATATGGCATATCTTATCGTGTAGTGATAGTGTTATGACCCTAGTTTACTCTACAGGAGAAGTTAAGAGAGGGAAGAGGCAAATGTAAAGAACACTAGAAAGAAGAATAAGTGGGTCTTCACAATATACTGTACAATACTACAGTATCATAAACTTGTGTGTTCCCATTCTGTTCATAAAACTGAAATATTTGTAAGTATTGACAGCTGTCTGCCAAACCCTGTCACATAATAACATTAGTTTTCTGTAACAGTGTAAAGACTTAATTGGTTTGTATAGATATTGAGTATAATAACATAATATAGCTTTATATTAAAATAATTATATATATATATATATATAATATATTTATTGCTATGATTTCTAAGTCGGCATGTTATGTTTTTTTTACTCTGTAACAGTATGTTATATATATCTCAATTTAGATGAGGGAGGCGTAAAGCTTTCAACTCTATTTGGAAAACGGTAGGCCTACAACATCTCACGTCAACTGAAAATTTTTGCGTAGGCTACTTCTAGCACACACATGCAGCACTGTCCCTCTCGACAGTGGCAGAAATGAACTCCCACTCTCTTAAAAGTGGGAGTTCATTTCTGCCGCGGTCGAGTTAATTTGGTGGATGTACATGGTATAGGCTACAATCATAGATACCACATAGCAAATATGTTTTTATGAGCTCCCCCAGACTACTTTCACCAAGTAGCCTGTGATGCAAAGTTTAGTTTGTTGTTGATGTGCCCACTCTGGGGCTTGGGATTGCCATGACTTGTGCTTCCAATCATCTGAGCAACGTTTATTTATTTAATATGCAATAGGCTACATAAAGCTGGCATATCTTGTTGTAGGATTAACCTATAACAAACTCCCGGTTTCACTTTGTAACTTGTAACAATGTGATTTGAGAGCTGAATCGCCATCCCCTTTATTTACTTGTGACTGAGAAAGATGATGGATTTGGATAGGAAGTAAGGCTGCATACCAGCTGTGTTTTTATTAAGTCTTTCCTTTCCCTTTCTTTTACTCAGTTACTTGCTAGTTTGCAGCTAGTGAAGATCGTTGAACGCGGTTAGTTTTGAGAGATTTTAACTCAACCTCAATGCCTAATCCCTCCCATCCTTTGTTGGTCAGGGGACACACTGTATGTTTCATCTTTGATAGCATTACTAGGCTGTATTGACTATATTGGCTATATTTATTGAGATACTGGGACTTGGCCTTTTTACAAACCGGTTATACACATATTCCATGTAAGTTTGTGCTGAATGAATGTTGTGTAAGTCTTTACCTCTGGGCTCTGCCAGATTTCAGACAGTGGTTTTGAGTCACCAGGGAAATGTATTGAGCTCATCTTTCCCATAGACCACATAGCCTTGAATAAGCAACATGCTGAAAAACTACAGAATGCATCACCCCTTAAAGAAACGACGTAAGATCTTGTCTGCCACTGAATCTTACACTAACATTGCATTCACACTGCCAGCAATTTTGTAGCTTGTTATAGCCAAGTCGCTTTATAGCTGTTGTATGTGGGCATATTTGCCTTTTTCGCTGGTGGGCTTGTCTGCTCTGTCACTCAAAAGAGTACGTTGTGTCTATCTTGCATGTATGGGCTAAAAGTGTAGATAAACTAATTCTGTAAATGCTATGGAGATTATTTCGTACATCATATTGTTCCATTCCCAGTCACTGAATGGTGTTTAATGTATTGTGATGTATGCATTCAATAAACCTCGTAAGATTAATACAACATTGAAAACCTGTCTCCACTCTACATTAAAAAAAATACTCTATCCCAGTAAATGAAAGCATTTTTCCTGACGCGCACTGAAAGTTTGAATGAAGTTGAATGTTGGTCAACTTCCCCAAGTGTTCAGTTGCCAGCCACTTGAACTCTAACTGTGGTCATTGTCTACCGGCGCTCATTGACATGAATGTAGCTGGCTGTAGCTGGTGGTGTTAATGTACGGTAAGCATCAGTAATTCAGACCAGGAAGTCTGTATCCCATGTGATGAGACAAGGCTCATTTTTTATTTTATTATTCTTGCTGTCCGTAGGCATGCATGGGTTGTGAGAATGTGCTGTGTCAGAACAGGTTTCCCACAGTCATTTTCGGTTGCATAGTTCTCACCTGTAATGGGAGCTGAAGATTTGCTTGTGAGATTTCAGTTTTAGATTATTTATTAAATGTGCTCTGTTCTGGTCACACACTTTATGGGTTATTGGGTGTAGTAGATTAATGAGCAAAATGGCAATTTTCTGAGTTTTACTACTATCAACCTACTTGCAAGTTTTTCCTTTTCTGTATATGGAACATTAACATAATGATTCTTGACATTACAATTTCCTGTATGTGAAATGTAAAGTTGCAAAAGGCTCATAGTCCTTGTCAATAGTAATAGTAATTCTTTTATCCTCCTATCAACTCAAGTTTGCTTGTACTTTTTAAAATAAAAAAGCTTATTTTTACATGGGAACCTAAAGTCCTTAGCCTCGTGCAACCAGACCCAGGGTCTGGACACGCTCCTTGGTGAATGTTTAGTATTTGCATCCTAAAGGGTCTAGACATTGGGTTTATTTAGAAATTATTGGAGCAGCCTTTAACCAATTGGCATTGCTACAACTGTATCTACCTCTACCAACATTTCAAAACAAGCGATGATGTCGTTGCACATAGCCACCTCCACTGGTCGCTGATTGGTCCACCATCCAGAGTGGCTGTACAAATGTTAAAGCAAACAGTTTCCAGTTTCTCAGCGAAAATTGTTCTGAGACATTATCGGGCAGAAGAACCAGACTATGAGGTCCCTACCTCTGTTTTCACACCGGTTTGCGGCTTTCCAAAGCCTGAGTAAATTTCCAGATTCTAACTTTATTTTGGGTACGTTCAAGGATGCTTGACAAGGTAAAACAACATTATCACAGGCTCCTATTTGTTGCTAGGTGTATCTTCCCCCTAGCTGGACTTTTGCTCTCAGCTCAATTTATTTTGCTGATAATAGTCTGAAAACCCTGTTTGGATTAGTATTTTCACCACGACGCATCACCACACTTAGCCACTAGCTAAGTGGCTAAGTGTGGTGATGATGAAGTTAAGCGTATTTCAAAATGGTGTAGAGCTAGATGAAGCGCTCAAAACAATTGTAGCAACACCAATTGGTTAAAGGCTGTCCAATAATCTCTCCGGACTGATCGTCGCAACAGAAGCTCAGGATGACATCGAGATGGTCTCCCAAGGCCCAATCTGAATCTTAAGAACAGGTTAGCCAGGCGGTGGTTCACTCCGACCACCACCACCCGTTATAAATGCATTGTGGTGATATTGACAGAGGCTAGCCTCACTACATGGCCTGTTTTTAATATAAATTGTCAGTATTTTTGCAGCTGGGCATTCTGGATGCAATTATTCTGAATCAATAACTTATAATTTGGTCCTTTACACATGCAAACAAATGGATTTCTGATTTGCATACAACATTAATTGGAGATCATTGCACAATGGTACTAATGCTACTCCCTAAGTTTCATTTACATCATCACAATTGCAGCTGCATGCTTCCATGTGGACTAATTTGAAGTAGCCAGACAAGGCTGACCCAGACAAAAGTGGCAACCATCTACTGCCTCAGTTAAGGGGCAGTGGAAAAGTTTCACTGCCTTTCCTAGAAAGCTCTTTGTTATCCCTTTGATACAGGAGTCCAAAGACCAGCATGTTTTGTTGCTGTGCACTGGGCTTTGCAGGACCTCTGGTTGTCAAGAAAGTTGGGGGACCGACAGGAGTAACCCTTGGAATGTGAGGACATTCCTTCCTCTACTGCAAATGGCCAGCTTACTGTATAAAGGGAGGTTTTCAGAGCAAAGTAATTAGCACAGCCCCACATTGATTTTACCACTGATCATTTAGGATGTAAATGATTCATGTAAATGCTTGTTGCTTAAACTAGATTTTTAGAATTTTCATTTTGGAATCTTATTGTAAAACATTTACTTATTTTTAATACAAGGATTAGCTTTTCTTTGTAGATGGCTTTAGATAAACTTAATCAAAAGACATTTTACAATGGGGAGAAAACGCATTTGGTTTTAAAGACTGGGTTGAAAGTTACAGTGTTCCTGCACGCTAAGTGCTTTTCAGAATTTCCTGAGAGCGCATTTTCTCAGTGTTTCCATTTACTACAACAGCAAAGGAGTCACCCTTGGTGAAATTTTTGTTGTATCATATAGCTCTGAGGCTAAATATTGTCTACTTAGGAGCTGACATTTATGGATTTTATTCACTTATAGAACAGATTAAACTTTTATATACGATGCACAACTATTTTCAGGATCAGTTCTGGCATATGTAAGCTCGTGTCAAATAGACGCTTGATCCTGTGTTTGGCCCACTAAACCAATTTCCCCCGGGTTTGGCAGAAGATGGAAAGCTGAGTTGGATATGTTTTGGTCTTTTAGTCCAATGTGGTAGAATTGATGCTGCATATCAAATATGGCCTCTTGTTTCTCTGGTTATCAGGTCCCTCAGCTGTTTTGTACTACTATATTACGTAAGAAACGTCAAGCCTCTGCAATGTCTGTCCCCTACTTTTATTGCAAATAAAGTCCATGTGCCTCGAGATCATAAATTGCGATTTGGTCTTCTCTCTGTGTCGACAATCCCTGTCTCACGGTTATCCAATGTCCAACAGCTGGATAGCCTGCCCACGACATCTACTCATTTCCCAGGACTCTGTGTCCATATCCAGCTCTGTTGTTTACATCAACGTAGAAAACCCATTTTCTTGGCCCAGGCCAGCTTCCTGATACTGTTGGGATATCTAGCAGAGACCTAATTATTTTTATATGCAGCTGCTCTGAATCAAAACCAACAGGAGAACATGGTGACTGCCCAGTTTTACAAATCTTTGTATAAATGCTAAATGTTTAAACCCAGCTTCTTTAATAATAATCTCACTTTTTAATGTTTAGCCTTGTTGTGAGCCAAACTATATCTCAACATGTAAGAACAGACTCATTTCACCATGGCTGTGGTCTGTGCAGTGTTCCTTTTTTGTAAGCTTGTGAATTTAAAAACTTGGCACACATGGATTTGGTTAGGAGGATCATAGGGGTGCTGAGGGGACCCCAGAGGGTTTGGTCTCTTTGTTCCCACTGCTTGAGCACCATGTCGTTTTGACAGGTTTGGTTGTGAGATGGAAATGTTCTAAGTTGTAAGTGCACTGGTTAACCATCAGCTCATGAGACCAAAGCAAACCCCACAGCTGGCAGGGTGAGTCAAGTGCCTGTACTCAAAATCCAGATAAAGTTTGGATGGTATAATGGGGTATACAATAATAAATTATTTTTATATCGCATTGTCTTTAAGATATACCGGTATGCGTTTCATGTTTGACTTGGCTCTCTGTTGCCAATGTGTGCCCAACAAGCTTGATCCTCAGGTCTGTGTTTATTCAGAATTATGTTAGTGTGAATCAGCCTACAGGATCCCATTGGCAGATCTGTGGGAGAGTTAATACATCTTCTGTCTGGGGTTTAAAGGATAAACAGTGAAATCCTGTGCTCTTTAAAAAAATAAAAAAATCTTTTTGCTCTCCTCTCTTCCAGTACACTCCACAGCAGGTTTACACTACGATGACCTTTTAGATTTTTTAAAACATGCACTGACTTCTCTCTCTTCTCTCCCCCCACAAAGAGAGAGAGCCCTGGCAGTTGGGCCTGGATTGGAGAAAAAGCAAGTGTGGCCTTACAGAGAGACACAGAATCGTAAGTGCTGCATTCGGACATGCGTGAGTTCAAGGAATGTTTTAGTTTGTGGCACGTGAGTGACGGTAAATTGTTTGTGTTGCAAGTATACCTTGGTGTGTCATTGGGCACTAAAACCTTTTTAAAGGCTTTTATTGTTCTAGTCTTTTGCTAGATACAGCACGCCATAGGAAATATTTCTTTCAACAGGATCAGGATAAGATATTTCCAATGTATATACTAAGTCAACAATATAGTTGCATGCATCACTGTAATCAATGATTTCATTATTAGTATTTTTTCTTTTTCCCCGATGGGAGGGGTAACACTGAACTACCTAACCCTAATAAGGTGTACTGTCTTGCATCAGCTGAGAGGATAAGGCCACAACAGATATGAAAAGAGAGCAGGGGTTTCCCTGTCTATCTAACTCAAAGGCGGGCCACCTTTGGAGTTTTTGCACCCTTTGTTACAAAGAGCAAAAGGAAAAAGCGTGCATACACAGTTGTGTGAGCTGCTTGTGATGCGTAGCCAGGCACGGACACTATGAGAACCTTGTAGGACCAGGTTTGTTTTGTCATAAGCGGTCGGCGTAAAAGAAATTGAGATTCTAGTTAACACATCCTATTTGGACCCTTTTTTAGCGGCCACATGTTGTATAGCTGGAATAAGCCAATGGTAGTATAGGATATGACAGGAATATATGAATTATGACAGGAGGCATTAGTGTTGTACGCTCTCATTTCTCCTAAGAACTGTTTCTAGTAAACAATGATTTACAGGTCTGCTCAGTCAGATGCGACAGAGCAGGTAGAACACAAGGGCAAGGCTGCTGAGAATCAGGGTGATTTCGCCCATCACCTTGATTCAGTACATTAGTACACAGTACATGCAGTACACAAGAAATAAATGACATGTGTACGTAAAAACAATCTCATGAGAAAACCATGAACATTGGCATGAAATTGGAGAGCCTCTTATAGAGGCTGCATCACAACCAACTATATTATTTTACCTAAGCCTCAGGATGAGCGAGCCCAGTGCCATCTGTTAGAATCAAGGGGAATGTCCCAGAGAACCGGAAGAGTGAGAGAGACATTGTCTGAGGATGCATGGGAAGGACTCGCCCTCGTTCTTATTGTCAGCGTATCGTGCAGGATGTGCACTTTCACACTTCCACACTGGCCACAAAGGGAGTCGTTTGACTTGTGAGGAAGAGCGGAAGTTTTATTAACTCGGAGGCATTGCCTGTCTGGCGGGAAAAGGCAGCGTGACGCGCTTGCTCGGTTGTAAAAGTGGGAGATGCATTGTGATGATTCCATGAGGTCGGTTCAACACCTGTAATCTTAATTTCCCTCAGGTTGTTGGGCACGTTTTACATTTGAACGTTTTAAAATCTCTTGTTTGGTTACTTTTGAAACCGGGTTGAACAATTAAGATTTTATTATTTATTTTATTTTTTACTGTGCATTGATTGTAAACTGAAGTAGGTTCCCTAAAACCAATTGCACTGTGCAAACTATTGAATAATTTATCACTGGCACGTGCTGGTGGACTAAATGTAAAGTGATAGCACAGAGCAGTGTCTTGATCTGTTCACCACTGCATTTTTAAAGTGTGGCACTCGAATGTCAATGTATCTACATCGTCTTCCCCTAAAACTGTTGGACTAGTCTCTGAGACCGGATGAAGGCCTTTCTCTGGGAAATTGAAATTCAATCTGCACTTTAAATAATTGAAGTTATTGGTTTGGTATTCAGTTTTCATCCCGCTGAGCCTCCATTTGCTCATCTCTTTGCTTAAGTGAGTGTACTGCTCAATATTTATTCCTATCTACTATAGAAGACAGACAATATGGGTGAGGATTGGTTGTTCGGTTCTGTTATTACTTTCCATCATCACTTTGATAGCTGAGCTGGGTGTGCCTGCCCCAAAGGCAGACGTAGACAACTGCCTAGGTGGAGAATGGGGAACCCGGGAGAGCAGCTGTTCATTGTGTTCAGCAAGTTAATTTTAGCCTCTCAGACGTCTATGTGCATTACACTGTACTCATTTATTTGTTTATTTGGCAGCAACATGTTGTTTCCATTCGGTAAAAGGGAACTGGTCCTGGTCAGGATAGAAAGACATGGTGAACTGTTTATTGCCTTCACTGACTGTTGTTGTAATAAGTGGGTCCATAGTATTGTAGTTTTAATACACTGCCTGGATGTCTGCCTGGTGGCTTTCAGACTACTTTTATTAATGGCCCTTGGAATACAGGCTGACATCTAAAATAAGCATTCTTGATTGATTAGACCCTCGTTGTCCCTTGAAAGAATGACTTTGGGTGGGGTGACTGCCCTCGATGGCAATACTAATGACCTTCCATTCACAGTAGCTCCTCAGATTTCAGTGTGGCTCAGGACTTAAACCAGTAAAATGTATGTAATCTATAAGTGAAGTAGGTTCATGAATATTTGACTATTGTGTCCTTTCTTTTGCAGTATTGGCTTCCTTAGTGTTCTAATTAAAATGCGGCGCCTCTGTTATCACCTTCAAAACTGTTTAAATACAAGTTGGAAATTGCTTCCAAAGCACGCTGTTGAGAAGGACTGAGATTTAGCCATCCTCTGTCACTCTCTAATCAGTCCCCCAGCTCTCACCCACTCAAACTCTGTAAATAATTCATACTCTATTCCTCTGCTCTACCGAATGGGGAACACACAATGATAATAGAGGAGAGAGAAAGTTGCTGGTTATGCATATTTGAAAATGCTTTAAGCTACTACCAGAGCCATCTGGACAGCTTCAATTTAACATATTTGGCCATATTTCTCTTTGTAATACAAATGAGTATCAAACCAATAGTGCTATTGAAAACTGCAAAATATAATGAATTTAAAGTCAATGGAAAATGTATATTGTGTGTCACCTCCCTCCATTTCAGTTAGTAAAACCGTACTAGTCTATATCATTACAAAGAAAAGCAGTGAAATCTGTATAGTATATGGTTGAGGACAGTTTTTAGAAATATTGATTTTGATGCTACGTTTCAAATCCATTCTAATTTATCAAAGTCTCAACAGTGTTGATGCGGATTAAAAGAACCATACTGTATTTTCCATCTTTGTATTATTTTGTATGGTATTTACCGTATGAATTGGATGTAGTAGACAGAATACAAGTTGCAGCACCAGCCAGAGAACTAAAGAAACGTGTCAAGAAAATAAGGTAGGCAAATTAGTGTTCTTTCAAACAAATCTTTCAAACAAGCCAGAAGTGAGCTAATTGTGTGGGAGGGGCATTGTCTTTCTATGTTTTTCTTTTTTCTTTTCTTACATCATTCATGCTTTGGAAGCATTTGTTGAAAACAGGAAATCCCAAGCACATTGACTGTGTTAGAGAGGCAGGAAACTTTGGCGTCACTGATGTATGTTTGTTTGTTTGTTTATTTATTTATTTATTTATTACATGTACATGGTTTTTAACCATGTAGGTCACTGATGTATGGGTGCTTGTTACTGTACCTTAAACGAAAAATGCAGTTTAACTAAGCATATTATGAAAATAAATTCAGATATCTTGATCATATTTAATTTGCATAAGATTTTGATTTGTGTATGACACAAGCAAAGTAAATATACAGGAGAAATGTCATACCTTCTTAAATACAATTTAAGATATAATTAGCTCAGTAGGCTACTTATACAAAATTGTAACTTGTGGATGTCCATCCTCCAGTTTCTGGTTATGGTTGAGATGTCTACATTTGTCCACTAGAGTGCACCCTCCACAGAAGACTACATTTCTGACAGGAGCTGGGTTTCATATTAGACACATTACACAAAAGCAGTACTTCAGCTACTATCATTTTAATGTTTTTGACTTTCCCTTGTAAAATGTGACTTGAATACTAGATTCATTCTAGCAAAATTATTTAACCTGGTAATCTGACAGTTCCTCTCTGAAAGGGGTTTTGGACAAAATAAAACTCTCTACTGGCCACTGATTTGTCCTGGAAATGAGCTGTAGATCTCCATATAAATAGTTGCACTTTAATAGGCATTATATATCACTTTTTCTTACGTGTTGTCATGCATAGATATGCCTACAGGGTTGTTTATAACCTGTAGTTGTTGTCTGCCTCCTTTGCATTTCCTCCTTCTCACAAGCGCACACACCCAAGTTGTGATGGTGACCGCTGGGCTTCAGAAAAAGGGCACAACTACCGTACTTAACCCTCGTAATGTACTCAAAAATCTCACATTTCGCCACATGGCGGCGCCATCTGATTTTGTATGATTTGTGTGTTTCTCAATTGGCATTGCTGAGTGTATTTATTTTTTTGTTTTTAATTATTTTTTTTATGTATTTGTGTTGTTTTTTGTGCCTTTTAACCCTCCTGTTGTCCTCGGGTTTCAAACACACACCTTGTTGTGC
>JAODUG010010175.1:0-22591 GCA_027564795.1 Aphredoderus sayanus | reverse complement strand
CCCCCCCCCCCCCCCCGGGCAAGTACATTCATTATGCTCCGTTAGCATCTAGCAGCTAGCTAGCAAAAGCAGAGGAGTGTGGGGCTGGTCAGTGAAGAGTTAAACTGAACTGTGATTTCCTACACTACTGCATGACTGGGAGCACACTGGTTGAGATGCAGCGCTGATGGCATCGCTCTGATAGGCGGGATGCTTAGAAATGCTAGCCTTTGATTTGCAGGAAACCTTTCTAGAAGAGATCACGGTGAGTCACCCCCATTTTTAAGATTATGCGACTTCTGTCTTCCTGAGTTGCGCGCAGCGTTAACGCACAGCAGTAACTCCCATGTCAATGTGGTCAGTATGGTGTGCTTGCTGGATCAAGACTACGATATATATATAGGTTAAGAACTGAAGGGTAAATCTGGCCAAAGGTAGCCCACATATAATTTCCTATTGTAGACAATTTTGCACTGCAACACAAAGTACAAAGCAGGACATCTGAAGAGAAGAGGTATGATGGTAACAGCACAAACTGACACCCTTATTAAAGTCATGTCCTTCAGATTTACCATAGCACCCAAAACAGAGGTGATGCCTCATTACTGGATTACTCAGCTATTGTGATCTCAAGTAGTTTGTCATATCTCAGACATATCTAATGATGACGAGGAACTGATGAGGTAATACTATTGCTGAAATAAGCCATCAAGGGAACATCATAATAGTGAACATTCTTCTGTTTTGGGCCTTGTTTTCTATTAAACACCTGCTTGGGGCATTAGGCTCTAAAATATTTCTTCTTTTGCATAACCCCATTGAGGATTCTCAGACAGTTAACCTCAGGAGTGAATGTCAGACACGTATGATCTTGTTTGTGTTCTTGTCTGCTCTTATACAAAGTCTGACCAAAAAAGCAGTGTAGCATGGTTGGTAAAATTACAATGATGCACAGTTAAATTAGACCTCCAAACACTGACTAGACATTAGCTTCCCTGTTTACTTTAACCCTGTGTAAATAAAGACCCAAGAACTGTGGCAAAGAGTGAGTAACCTACTGTATACTGTAGCTACAACCGTGGAGTGTGGAATGGATGGAGATTTTTTTCCCGCATTGAGCAATGTGTTGCATTTTTTTTGTTCCCAGAAACATAATTGAAAATAAAAGAAAATATCGCATTTCCTATTTCTGGGGGGTTTGCATCTCTTGGTTAGCGGGTGGATAGCATGGTGTGGTGATTGGTTGTTTGGAAAGCAAGGAGGGGGCATTCATAGGTTATTAAGCAAGGGCCATTTACAGTAAACTACAGATATATACACACACCCAAATTGTACAGAGAACAAATATGTACATGCGTAATGTATTTTTTTTTCTCTTATTTTTTTTTAAACTCCCCTTCCCCCAAAAAAACATTGTTTTCCCAATTTGTCCATACCACCTCTTATTACTTGTGGTCATAATCTGTAGACTTGTAACACAAACAACAGAAGAAACCAAACCAAGCCAAGCCAAAAACAAAAAGAGAAGTTAAGAGAAACGTTGCAGCGGTCTGTATTTGTCCCAACTTGTCCTCTTCGTAGTGTAATAGCAGGGGACTGGAGGCAAAGGGGGGAGGGGGAGGGGGCTGGGGGTGCAGGTTGGCGTACACAAGGGCAGGAGCAAGGGACGGGTAGATGTGTGTGTGTGTGGGGGGGGGGGTACTGAGGCCTTGCACTGGTGTCCGATGATGATGATGACATTAAAAAGCGCCTTAGCTGTTCTTTAGCAGCGTTCTGTCTTCGGGAGGACCGGAGGAGGAGGAGGTGACTGTGGTGGTGGCTGAGGAGGAGGAGGAGGCGGTGGAGGAGGACGAGGAGGAGGAGGAGGCGGTGGCGGAGGAGGACGGGTTGGAGGGGAAGGAGAGGAGCTGTCCGCTCTCCGAGGAGAGGAGGGAGCAGGAGCGCAGGTCCACCGTCTGCAGGGAGGCACAGCGCCGCAGCAGGGGCACGCACTGCTCCGTCACCTTGACGCAGCCTGGGGACCACGCACGCACACACACACATATATATACGTATGAACGCACGCACACACACACACACACACATCACATATATATACATATGCACGCACACACACATATCACATATATACTTTAGTGGGAGGAGTAGGAGGGAGGAGTGTGAGTGCGTGCACGTACCTGCCAGGTTGATGTGCGTCAGGCTCTCCCTCAGAGGGGATATGGGGGACGTCAGCGTGTGCACGGTCTGGTCCGTGATGCTGCCACACTGGCTCAGGTCCAGCTTGGCCAGGTGGGGCATGTAACGTACCAGCAGGCGCGACGACCCGTCCGTCAAGTCCAGGCCGGCCAATCGCAGCTCCGTCACGTTCTGGAACCGCCCTCCTCTGGTTTCCCCGTGGGCTGATTGGATGGGCAAATTAAATGTGACTTGTGCAAAACACTTCCTGGGTTACAGGTTAGCTACCTGGCTATCCTCAGACCAGGGGTGGGTAGCAACGCGCTATAAGCAATGCAACATGAGTAAAAGAGATTACTGGCAGACCCAGAACAAGAGGCAGCTTTCAGCGGAAATCATTGGTTACATGTGGCCACAACGTGTACCAAAATCTAAAAATGGTGACGGTTAACTTTGAGACGTTGTGTGATGAAGGGCTTGATATGCATCCTGAAATGCACAGCTTTTAAAAAGTCTTCTAACCTCTGCCCGTTGAAGTCTCTACGCTGCACATAGGCTACTGTCTGGGAAACTGTAGTATACTTAGTTAGCTAACGTTTAATGTCTATATCTGCTGTTCAGACGTGTATTTGGATATTCACTTTTTTTTTTCTTGTTCAAAAAGATTGACAGGCCTACTGCTGGTGGGACTTAACATGCTTTACTTAATTAGCCTACTAAATTATTAAGTCTTATCAAGTGCCTTTTTTTCTTCTTCATTACTATTTTATTCTTTACTACTATTTTTACTACTACTAAAAATGAATGTAATGTATGTATGTAAAGTAATTTATTAAGTAGGTACTTTTTGACTTTTAGTTGGGTAGGTTTACCAAATGGTAATTGTTAGTTTTTCTTTATGGGAGTAATTGTGCTTTTACTTGAGTACAGATTTTAAGTACCCTACCCACCCCTGCTTTTTACTGCAGCATGTCACCATGGTACCTTACACCACACATTCTGACATACCCCTTCCAGTTTCCCTACCTTCTTGTATTTAGAAGTACACATTGATAAAAGGCTACACAGGGGTTTGTAGAGGTCGCCAAAAGCCCATGGCTTTCCATGATGACTTCTTGTTATCATGTTTCACACCATCAGCTGTCCGTACTTTGATGTGCACAGGGATTTGTTTATATCCAGATCGTCTGAAGCAGAGTTGCCAAAGAAAGGTGGCAACCGCATCTGTGCCAGTATATAATTGTCTGGGTGGCGTTATTGTTAGGGTTGGTGACTCCTAAAGCCAGGAAGTCAGGAACTCTGCCGATGTTGAATGCACCTCGTGATAGTGCGCCCCCTGGTGTCCCAGGCAGAGGTTGTTTGCCGCCCGCAGCTGTTATATAACCCTACCTGTCCTGGTGTCAGGCGGGGGCACTAGTAGCTCTCTCAGGTGGGAGTCCTTCAGCTCCTCTACTCTGCTCAGGTCAAGTAGCCTCAGGCAGGGGCAGACAGCCTGACACAGGGCGGACACCGACGACCATGGGCAGCCGGACACATTCAGTTCTAACAAACCTGCAGGGTGAAACGGATGCTTTGTGAGTGCCCGAGAACACCTTTCATGGATATATGCAAATTCTTGGCCACTAAAAACATTTTGTTAAATAAAATAAAAGAAATATAGAAACATAAAACACAGACTGTCACACAGGACACCCTCTGGTAACACAAGAAGTCCGCCTAGTGTTCCCTTACCTTGCAGACGGTTAATTAGCCACATTAGCTGTTTCTTGGAGATGTTGGTATAGCCCAGGTTGAGGGAGACGGGCTGGCGGCGGATTATACCACTGAGCATTGGAGGGGTGATGGAGCGCTGCCGGCTCAGGTCAATCTGAGTCCACAGCCTCTTGTCACAACACCTGGCGGAGGGGGGAGGAGGATGTTTGTCGACAATGAGAATGACTGAACAAGCCACCAGGAAACTCTTAATTTGAATCTCTTTCTGAATGCTTTGAAGGTACATAAAAAGGTACACAGAACTGCAAATTTCAGCCCCAGCTCAATATTGACGTTTGACGCACAACTGTACTGGGAGTTTTGAACCAAAATAATGTTTCTGGTTTCAACCGCAAGGTTAATTCCCGGTACAAAACGAGGATCGTCCCTTTCACTTTTACTTGAACTCTTTAATTCACCAAGAAGTTAAATTTGGACGACTTAATTGCATTTGCTTGTTATATGAACCTCATGGTCTGTGCTGAGAGAGTTTTAATTGCACTGTATTAAGCTTTTGCTACCGATCTGTTCCTAATGCCACACAGATATGCACTTTCAATTGCACAATGGTCTGCAGCTAGTCCTAATCTTGTTACAAATCAAATTGAGAGCCCAGTACATTTTAAACAGTAATGATAAGGTCATGCACATTCTGTATACTGCTGACACTGTTGGACGAAACAGCAAACAGCAGCACCAACGACTCATTTAATACATGCAATTTCCTGCGCTGCTAGCCGAAGGAAAGTGTCTGGCAGACAGTGGCAACAACAATGATAAAGGAGCTTTGTCAAGAATACAAATATGCAAAGATAACAGCAAGTAAAAAGCAAACAAGAAAAGAAACAGACCTTTTCAAGGCCTCTGAAAAGAATTCTAGCCATGTCAGCAATTAGCCTAGGGGTCAACATCTTTGATACGACGCACGTCTGAGAAACCAACCGCTATGTTTATGCTCTTGCATAAAGTCTCAGGTATCTTAGTGTACACTGTTGACAAGCCAATCAGTGCGAAGTGTCCTATACATCGTCAACAAGACAGGAATTGATTTACAAAATAGATGGATGGAATAGTTAGAAGCATATAACTCAATCATTGATACCATTAAGCAGATTTTATGTAGTTGTATTTTTTATAACTATCTCAATTTCTATATCGCAATATGTATCATACAATCGATACAAATTATAACTAGACAATCGTATTGTGACCCACGTCGTGTCATGACAGGTATTGCATGTATAATAATATCGTACTGTGACCCTTAAATCGTGATAGCTATCGTATCGTGACACGTGTCGAATCCTAATAGGTATCGTATCGTGATAGGTATAGTATCAGGTGCCGTATCGTGATAGGTATCGTATCGTGTTGTATCGTGATAGGTATCGTATTGTGTTGTATCGTGATAGGTATTGTATCAGGTGCCATATCGTGATAGGTATCGTATCGTGTTGTATTGTATCAGGTGCCGTATCGTGACAGGTATCGTATAGTGATAGGTATCGTATTGTAACAGGTGTCGTATCGTATAGTGATAGGTATCGTATTGTAACAGGTGTCGTATCGTAACAGCTGTCGTACCGTAACAGGTGTCGTACTGTAACAGGTGTCGTATCGTAACAGGTGTCGTATCGTAACAGGTGTCGTACCGTAACAGGTGTCGTATCGTAACAGGTGTCGTATCGTAACAGGTGTCGTACCGTAACAGGTGTCGTACTGTAACAGGTGTCGTACCGTAACAGGTGTCGTATCGTAACAGGTGTGGTATCGTAACAGGTGTCGTACCGTAACAGGTGTCGTACCGTAACAGGTGTCTTATTGTAACAGGTGTCGTATCGTGACAGGTGTCGTACCGTAACAGGTGTCGTATCGTAACAGGTGACGTATCGTAACAGGTGTCGTATCGTAACAGGTGTCGTACCGTAACAGGTGTCGTACTGTAACAGGTGTCATATCGTAACAGGTGTCTTATTGTAACAGGTGTATTATTGTAACAGGTATCGTATCGTGACACCCGGTCGTACTCACCAGCGGCCCCACGTGCGGCACACCCTCATACAGACGCACAGCTCCCTCTGGCTGAGGTGCTGGAAGACCCGGAGCCACACGTCTCTCGTCATGACGTGGGCGGATCCCGAGTCCAGCGGCAGGCAGCTGGGCTCGGGGCAGGCTGGGGGAGGCCGCACCAGGTGCCGCTCCATCTGGACGGGCCGGGGCGGCGAGGGCACGGCAGGCGGGCTGCGCTTCATCATCTGGGAGCGCGGCGCCATGCGGGACGGCTGGGAGCGCGGCGAGGCCGCCATGGCTGACATCAGCGGCCCGCCTGCGCCGCCCCCTCCCCCTCCCCCGTTGGAGGTAGGGATGGAGGAGGAGGAGGAGGAGGAGAGGCTGTTCCGGGAGGAGGCCAGGCTCTTGCTGTTGTTGCGAATCTTGTTGCCGCCGCCGCCACTACGGCCCCCACCGCCCTTGGTCCCGCCCCCGTACCGGTGATTGGACAGCGTGCCGCTGGCGTTCTCCTTCTCACCGCCCTCCCCGCCGCCTCCGCCAATCCCCCGCTCCCGGCCGCCCGCGCCCCCCCGTGTCCTGCCGTTGCGGGCCTCCTGTCCGTTGCTGCGCTGCTGCTGCTGCTGCTGCTGCTGCTTGGCCTGGAGGCCTTCCGAGTGGCCCGAGGACGGAGGCGTCTGACTGGAGGAGAGCGGGGAGGGCGGCGGCGGCGGCAGCGACGAGGAGTTCCTCCGGGTCCGCTCTGCGGTGGGCGTCGCCGTCTCCTCCTCCTCCACTCCCCCGTCCACCAGCCCCGCCTTCCGTCCCCGCTGCTGGGGGCCGCCCTCCCCTCCCCTCCGCCTCCCCTTCTCCGCCGTGCCTCCCCCTTGCTCCTCGTCCCGCTCCCTCTGCTGCTGCTGCTCCTCGTCCTCCCCCCGCCCCGACTCCCCCTCCGAGTCCTCGCTGGCGCTGAAGCGCAGCTCGGCCAGGCGCCGCTCCCGTTCCCGCTCCCGGTCCCGCTCGCCGCGGCTCCGCTCCCGCTCCCCGCGGCTGCCGCTGTTGCCGTAGACAACCGGGGGAGGAGCGGGGGGCGGCGCCGGCGAGGAGGACGACGGGGACGAGCCGCCTCCTCCTCCTCCGCCTCCCCCGCCGGGCTCCCGCGAGGAGTCGTCCGAGTCCGACTCGGAGTCCGACTCGGAGCTGGAGGAGGAAGAGGAGGAGGAGGAAGGGCGTCGCTCCAGGAGGCACATCCTCTTGAAGCGCTCCATCTTCTCACGCTGGTGGGAGCGCTGGTCGGCGTTCGACGGGCCCCCGGCGCCCCCTGCCCCTCCCCCGCCGGCCTGGGAAGACGAGGAGGAAGACGAGGACCCCTGACCCGGGCCTCCGCCGCCAGTGGAGCTGGGCCCGTTGGACTCCAACGTCTCCGATTTAGGCTTCTGGGAGAGAAGAGCAAAGTCCTGTAACTGGTGTTAGGATGAGAGGTAGGGGTTTCCCTAAGCCTTTCCCTTTTTGTTGCTTTCATCTAGGCCTTGATTACCCAGCCAACGTCTTAGGTTTTTCTTTCACTCTGTGCTGTTCAGGTTAGGGTTTTACTTAGGTTTGTATATCTAGGGGAAAGATCCATAACACTGGCTATATAGGGACACGTTGGGTGAACCACACAGGCATTCACTATGGCTGATTACCACAAGTGTTTATTATGGCCGACAGGTCAGTTGAAGTTCAAAAAGAACCAATCACAAAGGAGGTGTCAGTTATCTCTGTTAGAGACATGCTCATTTAAAACAGTTACATTTGATAAGTTAGGAAAGGTGAATAACAGCAGCCATGACTTGCTGCAGTCAAGACATATGATGAGGTGGTAGCTTCCCACCGTACAGTGTGACCAGGCGAGTCGGCTTTTGATCGTTAATATTAATTAACACCTAATTAAGGTCAAAGGTCATTAAATAATTTACACCTGGAATTGAGCATGTAATTGTTGTGTGTGCTTTCACCTTTAGGTGTGCGACACTACACAAAAACAGGGTGTGTGGTCAAGGCATGTACAGTAGGATGATTACAGTACAACTGCTTTAAGCTGACAGGACAAGAAAAACATAAATAAAGACAGACAACCCAATGTTTCCAAAAGGTTTCTAATCAAGACAAATACTTTAATGGAAAAAGGACAAAGAAATCTGCCTACCTTTTTAATCCGCTTTTCATGGGGACCTTTAATCTAAAGGTGGAGACAGAAATAAAAAGCAGTTACAGTAGCACTGTCATAAGGCAGAATTTAATTCTGTTCATGCAAATTAATAAATGGTGACTTGCTCAGCCTGAGAAGACACAGCAGCTCCCCCCCGGAGATAATTAATTCACTTGTTATTATTTACCATGTTATTATTAAAAGTTTTTAATGTTTAATCGTTATGATGAAGGAACTTATTTCTGGGGTTTTCTCCCCTCCCTCCCTGCCCACCTTCTTCTTGGGTCCGCTGTCCTGAGGCAGCTCCTTCTCCTTCTTCCTCTTATGCCCCCCGTCCAGCCTGCCGCCGTCCTCCAGGGTGGGCGGGGCCTTCTTCTTGGGGGGGGGGTCGTCCGTCAGCTTCCAGCGGCCGACCTCGCCGTTGTCTAGCCTGCGCTTCCCCGACCCGTCCCCTTGGTCCTGCACACACACACACAGAGTATGTAACTGCATTTACACTGGTAAAGGCTATTATTCCAAATACACCACTGTCTTCTCATTAAAACATGAGATGTATTATTATTGTTGTTATTACTATTATTATTACTATTATTATTATTATTACTATTATTATTTTATTTATTATTATTATTATTATTATTACAATATATTTATTATTATTAATATTACTATTATTATTATTATTACTATTATTATTATTATATTTATTATTATTTATGTAATTTACTAGCAGAAACATGTAGCAGAAACATTTATGTCTGCCGTATTTTGTCATTTCAAATCTAAACCTCTGGCCAATCAGTGTTTAGGTGGGTCGTTCAGTTTATGCAGTCAGCAAATAAGAGCGTTTGACCCATGCAAGAAAACCTACATGGTTCTTGTTATGATTGAACTTATTTGAACCACCTCTGTGACAAATTATTTTCCTGATGGCTTCTCTTTTAAAAATAGTGGAATACTGCATGTGTACTGTAGCAAAGTAGCCGATGGCAGCATGCAAGGGACTAGGCACCCTGTGGTCTCCTTACCTTACTGGTCTTGCCCTCTTTGTGGCACTTGGGACACTCCCAGCAGTTAGGGATCTCATCGTTGATGATGCCTTCTGCTTTACCCATCTGGAGAGGGTACATCATAGATTAATGTGCAGTACACACATACCAAATCCTGTTTCCATCCATCCCTTTAAATGCATCAGGTCAAACAGACTGAGTGTTCCGCTGAAAGGAAGAGAAGAACATTAACCCTTGTGATGTGCTCAGGGTCAAAATTACCAACATCACTAGCTCTTTGTGGCAAACAGAAGGCGCTAAACCTAATTCTACAGCTTACACACACATATGATGTGCACTGCTGGCACAACAAAGTGTGTGTTTGAAACCCAAGGGCAACAAGAGGGTTAAAAGGCACATAAATCAACACAAATACATAAGGAAATCAAGAATAAAGAAATAAATACACACAGCAATGACAATCAGATGGCGCCGCCTGGTGGTTCAAGACTATATTTTAAGAGAATGAAAAGTGTTATCTGAATATGGCACCTGTTGGTATCTCAACTGTTGGTGATATCACCTGCAAGAACGCTTAGGTCTTTAAAGGCTTTATGAATAAGTTGGATCAACACAGCAAAATTCATAACATAAAATATTAAATGACATACATTATTTTCTTGGTATAGAAGTGTAAATATTGAATTTAGTGCCAGATTAATATTTTATATAATATTGGCTGACCCAGAGGCTTCGACACCATAACGTCATAAATAGGATGTTGGAGTCACGCTGTGATATACTGATTGTGTGCTGCCTGCCAAGCATGTTAGCACACACACACACACACACACATCTGGGGCAGACCCATGGCACATACACTACATGCCAAGACACACACCCTAAGAGCAGCAGGCACCATAGCCAATGCAGCCTAATGTAAAACATTCCTATGCACACGCACACCTAATGAAACCAGGGATCCTTACACGCTACAACAAGACAAACCCAACCAGCGACACATGTGCACGCACACACACTCACCTTGAGGCAGCTGGGGTGGATGATCTCGTTGCAGATGGTGCACTCCATGAGGGACAGGCTGAACTTCTCCTCCTCCGAGTCCACCGTGTCCTCCTTGCCCGCCTCGCCACACGCAAAGCACACGGCCGTGTGGGGCAGTACGGGCTGCACGCACACACACACACACACACACACACGTACGTACACGCACACACGCACGCACACACACGTACGTACACGCACACACACACACACACACACACACAGATTAAGAAATTAACACAAACAACTTCATCAGAATATAGTCCAATTATATTAGCACTATTTTTTTTATTAATTTATGTTTTTGTTCAGGGCCCATTTACAATAAATGTATTATAACAGTTTACGTTGCTTATAGCAGTTTAAAGCAGGGAAATACTGAAAACAGTATGGTTTAACCCTCCCGCTGTCATATGGGTCAAAATGACCCAGTGCACCTTTTTGTCTGTTTGTTCGCTTATGTTTCACCTTTGTATAACCTTCCAGGCAGTTTACGCAGGTGCCTTCCTCATGTCGATTAAAAGTATAGTTCATTCATTCTGGAGAAAGCTTGTTGATATTCCAAACAAAAAACACATCTCCCTTCAATGTCATGAGGTGCAATCACAGTAGAGCTGATCCACACATCAGAAACACATTGCGAATGCTAGGATATCGGTTGGTGGTGAGCAACCTGCACCACCACCAGAACAGCAACAATCTTGGCTGGCTAACTGTGGTGAGATGCCTTGCTCAGGGGCAGCCATTTGCGCCGACTGAATCTGAATTGACTCGATGCCATCCAGACAGACTATCAAACGTGACTCATAATCACACATTATCAAGCAGAATGATCATTCATTCATTAGTCCATTACCCTTGCTATACATTTAGATGACATTAAGTAAGTACCATCTTACACGTGAACTTGTTATCCAGCAGCTATTAGTATTTGAACCCCATTACCTCTCCTGACACTAGGCCCATCCCAGCTGTGTGTGTGTGTGTGTGTGTGTGTGTGTGTGTGTGTGTGTGTGTGTGTGTGTGTGTGTGTGTGTGTGTGTGTGTAACCTCAGCTCTGGAGAACATACTCAACCCCAGTGTCTGTTTGCCCTGGCCTAGGCATGACTCAGCTCCTCTTTGGCAGGAAACAGAAGAAGTGATGACTTAGAGCAAGAGGAACTACACATACTGTACAGCTACAGCAGGTTTGTAAGTTAAAACAAGAACTATTAAAATACATTTATAAAAATAGAGACCACTCTGCCTATCCACATGCCCTTTCTCTTCTGAAATGCATGCAGAGCATCAATATAAAACACTAAGCAGACAAAATAACCGGTTTTGAAGGTTCCAACATTGTTTTATTTCAAAGTAAAAGATCCAACCATTTTTAAACAAGTGAAACCAACCGCCCTTGGACTGAACAGCCTGTTTTGTGGGCTGAGTTGAGCATTGTGTTACATTGTGACATAATGTGAGCAGGAATCCAAGCTGCTTATTTCAGATCAACTAAAGGCCACTCTGTTCTATAAACGGGGTACACATTAAGGACGACAATATTACTTTATTGCATTTTCTAACCACACTCCTTTTAAAAATATCTGTAACACAAAAATTAGGGCAGATTATTAGATTATATCTTGCAATCCATTTCAAAACAGGGTCAAGGCACTATTCTATAATGAAGCATCAGCTTCCAAACTACTTTCGATGCATCATATGAGCGTTCTACTGGAGGATGTGTGTTGCAAAAATATATTAGAGAACAAAATGTATGTCGAGAATTCATTTCCTCATTATCACCATTCCTCTTTATCAGGAATGTAAATCTAATGTATAGACCAGATTGCTCCTTATTGAACCTACACAAAAGGAAAATGTTAACCGAAACCCTTAGTCGGCGAAATATAAGACAATATCGATATGAGGGTTTGCCAAATGGATTTAACCAATTCATATCATATTAGCCCAACCCTTACAACCACCCGTTTTAGTCCAAACCTTGCTTCACCTTCACCTAACCTCCCCCTACAGCTTGAGGAAACAAGACCTCTCACACACTCACCCTCCTCCTCTAAGAAAAAGAGAACATCCTCCCCACCACCTCTGTATAATCTCTCCATAGGGATAAATAAAAGTTCACCTCCTACTGCTACTCACTCCTTCCAATCAAATTGGAGGGGAGATGTACATTTTTATCTCACACACACACATCGCAGGACCTGTACACCTTCCTCTGATTACGAGGTGTAACAAGATGCCAGTACCAACAGAAAGCGAGCTTTACAGTATCCGTGTCTGCCAGTGAGAGCATCCCTGTGAAACCAGAGAGATGGATCAAAGCCAGCTCTCCTCCTCTCTCGCTCTCTTTCCCCTCATACTCTCACACAGTGCCAGCAACCATCTCCCCGTTGCCACGGAAACCCAGTACCGTCGCCTGCCGAGCTCCAGCACTCAGTCGATGCTATTTGAAGCGTCGACACAATCACACCTCGAGTCTTTCAAAAAAAAAAAAAAAAAAAAGGGAAAAGAAAATAAGACATCCTGCATGTATGTCTGTGTCCAACATATCTGTAGGTGTACAAAGAGATTATGCCAGCAAATAATTGAAGTGCGTGTGCGTGTGTGCGTGCCTCAGGCATGCCACTATGTGCCAGAAGGTAGCATTGCCAAGTGCACTGTCATTTTCCACATTTCATTTTAATTCAGGTTTTACAGCTCCCTTTACAGACCGAGTATGCTCTATAACCCTAGCTCATGAAGCCATTCAAAACCCACTGTATACATGCATATAAAAGGTGTCAGCTCAAAGGACTACACACACACACACACACACACACACAGAGTGAGTAAGCAAGCATATGCCAAGACACCTGCATGGTGCTAAGGTAACAGTACAAATCTTAACTGATTTGTTCATTCTTGCAAGGTGGAGGAGACCGTCTTTATTCCGACTCTGGCATCAAAAGAGGATTTTACGAATGCCTTTACTTGCAACAAATAACACACAATCTATAATATCTAGTGGGACCAAAATAATTTAAACCATTCAGTCTTGTGTCAATCAGTGTGGGATGTTACCACTAGCCCCTCAACACACACACACACACACACACACACACATGCAAAAGCTGTCATATTTTCCCTGCCAGCCTGTTTGGCAGCTACCCAGCCATCTTTTGAATATCCTGCCCTATTCCAACAATGGACAGTGCTGAAAGAACGAGTGGCTGAGTGGGACACCTTGCATAGGCCAAAGGTCTAGTCAACTCACCGGTGGGCTTAATACCACGTTTGTATGCGTGGTGGTTTTAATGCACTGCTCATCATCTACGCAGATTGATAAGTAGTACTGTAGTGTATATGGGCTTCACTACAAGTGCTTGGTTTCTATGGAGATTGAGCCATGTCGCTTTGTGGCAGCTGCTGTGCTGTCCCTCTGCACTGTTGCGTAATACAGCGGGACAGGTGAAAGGTGAGGCTCACCACATCACCACTGACCGTGCTGACCCAACAATGTGCTGCAGGATGCGGCTAGCTGACGCAACACCAAGGTCCAGGTGCCAGTACATACTGCACGTTTCACCCTGCCGAACTTAGAAATGGGACAATCTGTGCTACGGCTTGTATGTTTTATGTGTGTGTGTGTGTGTGTGTCAGTGCACTGGCTGTCCATGCACCTGCACTGCAGCCACACCCGTACACCCGTGTAGCTGTGTGTGTGTGTGTGTAGCTGCGTGTGTGTGTGTGTGTGTAGCTGTGTGTGTGTGTGTAGCTGCGTGTGTGTGTGCGTGTAGCTGTGTGTGTGTGTGCAGCTGTGTGTGTGTGTGTGTGTGTGTGTGCGTGTAGCTGTGTGTGTGTGTGTGCGTGTAGCTGTGTGTGTGTGTGTGTGAGCCGTGCCCCACTCACCGCCGTGCACTGCCTGAGCAGGCAGGACTGCTTCATGCGGCCCGGACCCCCGAACTTCTTCATGTCCTTGCAGAAGTGGCACTCGCCGCACTCGGTGCGCATGCAGGCCTGGCAGCGCCGGCACCGCGTCCGCCTGCGCCGCGCCCCCCCGCCAGCCCCCCCCCCGCCCACCGTCTTACTGCCCGACATCCCCAAGCAAGTCAGCTGGGGGGGCGGGACAGGAAGTGGGGGTGCATCCAGAGAGCAGGCGAGAGAGGGAGAGAGAGAGAGAGACAGAGAGACAGAGAGAGAGAGAGAGAGAGAGACAGACAGACAGACAGACACACAAACAAACAGGCAAAAGGTTAATATTACACACAAGAACAAAAAGCCTGACCTGCCTAGAGCCATAATATCCCATATAGCGCTCACTGTGCTGTGCCTATACACTTGGGAGAGAAGGCCTGTAACAAATACAAGCTGGCCAAGTGGTGGGAGGAGGGAGGAAGGCGAGACCGAAGAAGAAGAAGAACCAAGAAGGCAAAATATGATGAACAAGAGAGATCACTCAAAGAAAATAGCTGGTATCATATTCACATATTCAAATTGTTATTATTATGTGGTAATAATGTTAAGAGAGATGCTTTTTTAACTGCACAGTGTGTGCCAAGTAGGGGTACAGTCAGTGCATTGCTCAACAGTGCTTGGACAAGACAGATGTTTGCCAAAATAGCACAAGCCGAAAGGGAAAGTATCCCTCCCTCTTCCCTGTTGGCCAAGCATCTTTATGAAGTCCACTCCAGGAAGGGACACTAGTCACCGGCAGAAACGCAAAACTCATCTAGGCAGCTGCTGCTGAGAGAAGTAGGTGCGTTTTCAGAGCAGGCAGCTCCTGTGGCCTGTATAATTTGCTGTCCTGTTACTACCGCAGTATAAGACATGTCTGCAATGTTTAAGAAAAGCATCCAGATGTAAGCATCGAAGCAATAGCGGGTGCAGCCTCCCCACTCTACTGCTCCAAAACGATAAATCACTTAATTTACCAAGTCCAATAGTGTAAGTGTACTGGTCTGGTGGCATTAGCAAACAAGGCACATCACAGATATGTGAATCAGGCTTTGCATGGGTTATGCTAATCTGTGCTGTATTATGATAGGTCTTGTTGTGCATCAAGGCAGAGCAGATATTTATTTTTCAGACAGAATATCTAATTGGACCGTAGCCATGAACATAGAATTAAAATAGCGACATAGATTTCTGGTAAGATCCGAAGACTCGCTTCAGACTAGACTTGAAGGATTGCAAATTGATCTTCCAACAGAGCGACATGGGAAAATATAGTCATTATTCATTACATTTAAGGAATTTAAAGGACACTTTTATCCAAAGCAACTTACAATACGCAGTTATACAATAGTCATAAGTAAAGGTGTAGAGATGTGCTTTCAAAAGTCATCAGTGCTATAACTTTTATGTACTGGAGTCATATAATAAAGATCAGATTACATTATATATCTACTAAAGTAGCTAAAGTCCTTATGTGTACAGGTGGATTAATAGATCTGATTATCATTTAATTATCATGATGCCTTAATGCATACTGTGAGCTTTATGAGTACTAATACAAGAAACTCTCTTAAGGACGCATGACAGCTTGCCTTAAAAATATTCGGTTCTTAAAAAAACGTGAGGGAAATTATCTGGCAAAAGGTTTTAAAATGTTGTTAAAAGTGAAATGGACATAAAATAAAAGCTTGTCAGTCATTAACCTTGGTTTCCTATTTTCCAGAGGAAGGGCAGAGACAGAAACATTGTGTGAGATTGAATGACACTGCAGAAACAGAATGATGGAAGTTTCTGACACTACACGCATTTCTATTTAGTCTGTTAAAATGTTAAGTTAAAATGCTTTAGGGCTGTCATGATATGTGTTCAGTGCACTAAGAAATGCATGGGAGTACTGGTAGAACTATAATAACCGGCTAAGCTGCAGTCATAGTTTACTTAAAACTACAAGTAATACGTTAAAACATAATGTATTAGGCAGCTTGCTGGGGTTGTGAGCTAACATTTGATAGCCCACTGGGTGATATATGTGTAATTAATTGCTTATGTCCCTAAATGACCAGCACTGCAGTCTGCTTATTTGTTGTGTTAGGACGTTACGCACTGTGTGAATATGCAAACGACCTATAGCGGACAATTGAACAATAAGGTTAAAAACCTATTAAGCTCGATAAGTTATCTGATCAAGAATAATGAAGATGCGCATCTGGCACCACTTGCAGGCTATCTAGCCAGCTAGCCGTTTCCCCACTAGGTAGGCTACAGTAACCTACATTTAGTTAATGCGTGCAAACATAGCAACGCTATCAAGCAGTAATAACCCTTTGGTATGGCGCTACTCAGATGAACAATATCAGACCACATTACTGAACACACACATTCAATATATCCCTTTTTTATCATTTTAGTAAGGTACGATAGCTGCCATTAACATAAGCTGGCTAACTATTCTCCATTCGCCCCTGCAATATGCTTCCTCTTTAATAATTGCTCAGCATCATAGAAAAATTTATAATAATAACAGACGGGTGATCATAAAATCTGTGTAAAAGCGATGAATGCAAAAATGCGAACACTCACCTCTTCGTATCTCGTCGCATACTCCTTGGTCGCTCATTAGAAATAATATTAGCAAACAGTTAGCCAACGTTAGCTTTGATTTAGCCAGCTAGCTGTCCGCTTCCTTGTTTCTTTCTCCCTTGCGAGCTGCTGCTGCTGCTGCTGCTGCTGCTAAACACCCCGTGTAAGACACGTTCACATGCGTCCCATGTTGTTAGCCATATCGTATACGCTAGCTAGCATGCTGGTCCACTATTACAACCAAAGCGCCGTGCAGCTAAATGTATCCAGTACAATGATTGCCAAACAGATAGATAACGATAAACTGAGGGGCGCAATACTGAGTCGTGCCCATTCACTTGGCTACTCCTTTCTTTGACCCCCTCTCTTCTCGTTTCTTGCTGTCTCCCACGTCTTACAACGTGTTCATCCTATGGTCCTCAAATCACGTAAATCGGCTAAATTGTGCATTGGGGAAGAGGCGATATAATATTCTGTCACAACTATCCACCAGATAATGTATTGTAACATAAATGGTAGTAAATGAAAGAGAAAATAATAATTGAGCGCTTAGCGTGGCTATTGTTCTCGATTGCTTGCTATTGTGTGGCGCTTGTGTTGGTTTTTTGTTACAATATGTCAACCAGTTGACAACATCAATTCCACACGTTAAATCCCATGCATTCACATTACATCACACAGGTGACCCGGTCTCCATTTTTGCCTCGGGAAAAATCAAATAAATAAATAAATATAATAAATAAAATATGGGGAGTAAAATATGCACGTCCCTCCCACTTCAATGCGAAACACACTCTGGGAGTTGTAGTGTGGCGATCTATTGTACATGTCTGATATAAGTAGTGGACGCAAGATGCGTGGGCTCATTGGATACGAATTGAACGATTATAATATGATTTTGCGTGTTCTAAAACAACTTGTGTTGACGTGGAATGTTCAGACCGAAGGCAAGATCTATGACATCAGCTTCTCATTGATCAATTTGGACGTTAAATAAGTTTACTGATGGGCGTATCCTACACATACTCAAATGTATAACAATAGTTAACATGCATTACAAATCTGTAAAAAAAATACAAAATTAAAATTATTAAATAAATAAATAAATAGAATAAGAAAAATAAAAAAAATGCGTTTCCAGCGTTTTCTGAACTCATCACCCTCCTATGTCTTCACACTTTCCTGATCTCGGCTGTGCCTTGCCCTGGCCTCTTTTGCTAGCTAACAGGCTAGGCTAGTTACACTACAGCAGTCTTCCCATATTGTAATTAGTTGAGACGCACCGGCACCAACAACAGTACGGTGCGGTACATTGATTTAGCTCTATAAAATCCCAGGACCACAATCTAGGCCCCCTAGTCGAAGGGACATAAATATAGGTGTTCAATTATCAAATCACCGAAGATGATTAAGCTCTTTTCCCTGAAGCAGCAGAAGAAAGACGAGGAATCTGCTGGTGGAAACAGAACAGGAGCCGGTGGTAAAAAAGCAAGTGCGGCCCAGCTTCGAATACAGAAAGGTGGGTTATAGCTCAGCCTCCCTGACGAATAATCATAATGTACGTTATAGCAAAACCTTTCCGACATCTACATGATGTTGACGTTCCCGTTTAGAGTGCTAGGGAACCCCCACAATGTATGAGGCTATTGTCAGAAGCGACTGGGACTAGCTGACTAGCTAGCCTCCTAGCTTGCAATGCTACTAGCTAACGATAGTTAACCGTGCTATTTGAAAACAAAACCCAAAACGTCGCAGTGAACCGGTTAGAAGCAAACCCACGCCAGGTAGCCTACACTCGCCCCAACTTGACAACACCGACTTGGTCGCTGACAAATTCCAGAAACACATTTCCTGGCCTTTTGTATTTTATGCTTAGCAAGTTGAGCAGATGTGTTTTGACAATGGCATCAGATATCAGGATTGTGCGCTTATGCTAAATCAACAAAACAACGACAACTTAAAACTAGCTAGGAAACTAGTTGACAAATTACATCACACATCTTACTAAGTACATTATATCATACTTTTCATTGCAGTTCATACAGTGGGAACGTAAATAGATGGACATATTAAGCAGCTGTACTGTATGTCTGTTTAAGACTGCATTAGCGCTCCAGCTAGTTCGCAGAGAAACATCTAAAATGCAATGTTAGTTACCACCATTGACACACTTTTATTATAGACCGCTCTGTTTAGATTGTCATTCTTCCATCAACTGTCATTGTTGACAGTTTATGTCAACATTCAGGCTTTCCCACCTGACTGAAACCTCATAAGAGTCGGTTAGATCTGCCAGCAGTACATGTCATAGGTGGTATGAATCACTGCCAGATTGTCCGCTGAAACCATCCGTAGAAGATGATGCTTTTCGCAGAAAGGGAATTCACATTTTTTAGCAGTCATTGTGATTTGGCACTGCACCTTTTTTACTCCTGCAGTTTGACACTGAATGGTAAGGCTAGCAAGGTCAAGGCATTTGATGATTTTCTCCATGATGATTTCCATATAACTCTTCCCCTGCAGGCAGGCATATTAAGTATTAGTTACATCATCCGGATCTAATATTCACTTGAGCTATTGTGAGTGCCTAGGACAAACCCTGTCTCAGAGAGCGTCTGTTGTGTGTGCATATGGATTTAACAAATAGGCACCTTCAGTCCAAGACATTTTGGCATAAGGTGAACAATAACTCAGCATTACCCTTTAATTCCAGCGTCCCAGTTTTCATCCAACTCCAGTCATGTATTCAGCACTTATTAGTCATGTGCACCAGTGCTACAGCTCTCTAGTCGGTCCCTCTGTACAGTAGAGCCTATGGGCAGACTTGTTTAAAGCTAAGTCCTCGATTTCATTATCCTGCCCCAAGAAACACAAAAATAATAAGAATAATTATTATAACAAATTGTTTGAAACAAGAGTGTAAGGGGGGAGGTAGAGATCTGTGAATCTAGGGGGAGTAGAGAGATGTGGTCGCATACAGAGGTCAGATGCGGGAGACGCCTGCACTCTTGAGTTGCAGATGAAAACAATAGTGTTTTTGTAATGCTGGTTTCACCCTTAAGGGGCATTCTAGGCCATTAAAAATGTCCCTTTATAAATTGCATGTCTACCTATTTGCCAACCTAATTTATTGTGAATATCAGTACCTCACCTATATAGGCTAATACAAAAATTGTATTAGCCTATATAGCCTGTATTTTCTATTGCCAGAAGTCTCATGTATTTCATATATATTTTTTGTTTTTGTTTAGATTTGCTCCTTTTATTTATTATATTTACAAGTAGGAAGAGAATATCAAAAATATAAAATTCATCTATGGGGTGCTCAATATTGCCAAAACAGTATAGGCTAGGCAATATGTTTTATATCAATGGTATATAATTTAATGTTCTGTATCACTATACACATTATATCTGTTTTTATTTAACAATAAATAAATATTTCTATAAAATAACCATCTCGTAATGCATATATTTGCCTAATCCATTGAATGAAATTATGAGATGTGGCTCCACAGTGCCTCACAGTGGCTGACATGTATATATAAAACCGAAACCTAAATGTCCAGGACACTGATTCAACCTGCCAAATATACAATCAATGGTCTAGCAAAATCCACAGTAGGCACATTTATATTGTCACTAGATATCATCATATCACATAACCCCAGTTCAGCTAATGCATCTGTAAAGGTAGCAGCCACTTAATCATACCACTTGAGGCAGCCACTTCAGTGCCCTACAGCCAGTGGATATTTATACATATGATAAATGTTTCCTCACCAGTGGTTCCATGTTGTCTTTGGAGAGAGGTTTACTCTTTCCACTCTTCTGGTGTTGGCTTTTATATCTATCATCACTTACCTTAGTTTATTCAGTACCGGCATACTGTATTCTCTGTGTTGTTATTTATTATTTTATCCTTTTCTGTCAAACATTATTCTCTCTTGCCCACTCCATCTTGGTCTGAAACCCAGATATCAATGAGCTGAATCTGCCAAAGACCTGTGAGATTAACTTCCCTGATGACGACGACCTCCTCAACTTCAGACTCATCATCTCTCCAGACGAGGTGTGTGTGTTTGCTGTAAAAGTTTTCTTAAACTTAAACATAAGAATTGTGAATTGAAGTGCAAAAAAAAAAACTCCTCAGAGGGGAAAATGAAGAGTTACAGTAAGTCACAGTGGACATATGGCTTATGATTATGTGTTTGAACCTGTGTGCTGTTAACTATCCATGAGGCCACACCTCCTACCCACTACCACTACTAGCTAGTTTGACCGTGCCGCGAGTATCAGTCTGGAACCCCTCAGTTCAAAAGCATTTGTCATAAAGTTGTTGCTAATACTTTTCAATCAAACTTCCCTACATACAATTTGACTAGCGACTTTTTCTCAATGTTTAAAATTAGCGGGAGAAACCAAAACGTATGACATGTCATCTTGGGATAAACTGGAGCTAGCCTCTGATTGGCCTGATTTCTACACAGTTAACAAACGCTTTTGCATTGAGGGGTTCCAGACTGATTCTCTTGGCAAAAATAAATTGGACCTGGCAAGCTCAGGACAGTTTAGTTAAACTATTAAACAATTTTGTTTCCTTTCTACGTCAACACATACATGCTGAGATTCACAATAAAATATTAGTTTGGGATACTATATTAATAGAGCAGTACCTGTCATTCTTTTTATTTTATTTTATTTTACAAATTTGGTTCTCATTTGCGAAAGACATAACTATACGGCACTAAGATCGATTTTCTGTGCAAAATTACTTTGTTTCTGTCATTGATTAGCTGCAGATCTGTATTAGGTCTTCACTAGCCCACTATTAAATCCTTAAACTGTCTTCTGGCAGGAAATACTGTTTCCAGTATGTGCTGAACAATATTGCCCTTAATAAGAATTTGAAATGCAAAGTGTAAAATTTCAGAATAAAACTGAGTAGATAAGATTATCATCTTTACAGAGAGATCAAAGTCTGTTTTGGAGACACAGTGGCATTTAGTGGAGGTAGCATAATTCAACTGTTGGTTATGGTCCAGCACATCCTGGGATAGTGGGATTATGATGTCAAATGTGAGCATGATGATTTAATATTGAGTTAAAAGAACTCTAAAGGCGAGAATTTATCAAAGGTTTAATAGACTGGTTCTTTTTTTTAACCATTCGGATTTGCTGTTGCAACACATTTCTTGCTAAACGTTTCACTGTTAGGGATTTGGACATACATTTAGGTAAGGAAGCTATAGGCTACAGAGAAGACTTTTACTAAAGTTCATTATCGCTTCATGACAAAGTGTGAAGTTGTTGAGGCCATAGGTTTGCTGCAGAGTAATAACACTGTTGTTCATGTGTCTTCCAGGGCTTTTACAAAGGCGGCAAGTTTGTGTTCAGCTTTAAGGTGAGCTGTCCAAGGTTTAAATGAATCCCGTCGCTCTCGCACTTGGTTGTTCTCTCTCCTTCCCTGTTGGTCTGTCTGTCCTGCCTCTTTTGTCTCCTTCTGTGCTGATGAGCCTTACAGTGTGAGTGTGTGTCAATGTGATCCGCCTGTGCTGCGTGTGTGGGGTTGTGATGTTAGGGGGAGGATGACAGGAGTGCATGTCTTTGCGTTTTGTTGGTGTGTTTCAGGTAGGACAGGGTTATCCTCACGATCCCCCTAAGGTCAAGTGTGAGACGATGGTGTATCACCCTAACATTGACCTGGAAGGAAACGTCTGCCTAAATATCTTAAGGTACACACACACTTGCACACTTACTCAATCAATCTTTATTTATATAGCACTTTCCATACAAATTCAAGTAACGCAAAGTGCTTCACACTAAGTCAATAAAAACAATACAAAGTCAAAAAACAGTATTAAAAAAGTAATACCACCACGATGTGTTACACTGATCATCCCAACCCTCCAATCACAATCATGTACCAGGGAAAACA
>JAODUG010010165.1:0-13833 GCA_027564795.1 Aphredoderus sayanus | reverse complement strand
GGTACTACTAGTGCTACTACTAGTGGTACTACTACTGGTTCCCTGGTGGTACTATTACTGGTACCCTGGTGGTACTATTACTGGTACCCTGGTGGTACTACTAGTGCTACTACTAGTGGTACTACTACTGGTTCCCTGGTGGTACTACTACTGGTTCCCTGGTGGTACTATTACTGGTACCCTGGTGGTACTACTAGTGCTACTCTACCTACAGTAGTGATGCTAGTGTCTCTCTCGTCTCTCAGCTCACTCGGGGGCGGTCCGAGGCGTGTGTGTCGATGGTCTTAATCAGCTGACCATCAGCGCTGGATCTGATTGTCTCTTGAAGCTGTGGCGTTTTAAAACCAGAAAGCAGGTTGGAGGTTTGGAGTTGGAGGCATCGCCAGGCAGAATGCTGCTACACAGAGACAGGTGGTGTAACTAGTAATAGTTATAACGTAGTAGTATTAACTAGATATAACATAGTAATATAGTAAGGAGTAGTTACTACATACTCTATTACTATGTTATAACTAGTTACTACATAGTAGTACTATAGTAATGACTACTTGTAACACAGTAGTAGTAGTAATGACTAGTTGTAACACAGTAGTAGTAGTAATGAATAGTTATAACACAGTGGTAGTAATGACTAGTTATAACACAGTAGTAGTAATGACTAGTTATAACACAGTAGTAATGACTAGTTATAACACAGTAGTAGTAATGACTAGTTATAACAAAGTAGTAGTAATGACTAGTTATAACAAGGTAGCAGTAATGACTAGTTATAACACAGTAGTAGCAATGACTAGTTATTACACAGTAGTAGTAATGACTAGTTATTACATAGTAGTAGTAATGACTAGTTATTACACAGTAGTAATGACTAGTTACTACATAGTAGTAGTAATGACTAGTTACTACATAGTAGTAGTAATGACTAGTTACTACATAGTAGTAGTAATGACTAGTTATTACATAGTAGTAGTAATGACTAGGTATAACACAGTAGTAGTAATGACTAGTTATTACACAGTAGTAGTAATGACTAGTTACTACATAGTAGTAGTAATGACTAGTTATTACATAGTAGTAGTAATGACTAGTTATTACACAGTAGTAGTAATGACTAGTTATAACACAGTAGTAATGACTAGTTATTACATAGTAGTAGTAATGACTAGTTATAACACAGTAGTAATGACTAGTTATAACACAGTAGTAATGACTAGTTATTACACAGTAGTAGTAATGACTAGTTATAACACAGTAGTAGTAATGACTAGTTACTACATAGTAGTAGTAATGACTAGTTATAAAATGGTAATAATAGAGGAATGACTATTAGCATGTGGTGATGTCAAACAACATCGAAAGGACAGCAATGGTAATAAGTGGTGTTGTTCCAGTGGCATGCTAGCTGTGGCGCTAGAGGACTTCACGCTGGTGGTGGCTGACCTAGAGACAAGGAGAATCGTGAGGAAGTTCTCCGGCCATGCAGGACAGACAAATGACATGGTGAGCTAATGTTAGTGACACTGTTCCTGTTGTGTGTAATACAGCTATAACACATGGTGAGCTAATGCTAGTGACACTAGCTAGTAACACACTAGCCATGCTGTCTCACACAGACGTTTAGTCCAGATGGACGGTGGCTGATCACTGCAGGGATGGACTGTACCATTCGTACCTGGGACCTCCCCTCTGGCTGGTAAGAATGGTTATTGGTGTGTCATTTTGTAGCTGTCAATCCATTTGGTGGTTTTAGTACTAGCCCTCAGCCTGTAGGCGGCCTGTACACTGTATATTGAGGTCTAATGTTTGTTTTTGGTCCTCCTCTGCCCCCGTAGCCTTGTGGACTGCTTCCTGGTGGAGACGGCGGCGGTGTGCGTGTCCCTCTCGCCCACCGCCGACTTCCTGGCCACCGGGCACGTGGACAGCCTGGGCGTGTACCTCTGGTAGGCCGACGCTTGCAGCCAACCAGCTAGCATCGTTAGCGATGCGGCGTCTAGTCACAGTCTGCTCTGGTCCTTCTAGGTCCAATAGCAGCCTCTGCAGCCTGGTGTCACTCCGTCCACTTCCTGCCGACTATCAGCCCACCAGCGTCGCGCTGCCGGGGACCTCTGCTAACCACGGTACGACTAGTAGCGCTAGCTAGCTGCTCCACAGTGTTGTGGGGCTGCAAGGTCTGTTGCTGGTGCCAGTAGAGTCAGCAGGAGGTCAGGCTTCACCTGTCTGTCCCAGCTGCTGTAGGGAGTATTGGGGATTCAAACCATCAACAAGTAGATGGTTTGAATCCCGCTAAGTGTGGAGGTGTCCTTGAGCGAGACACCTAACCCTATACTGCCCCCGGTGGTCAGGTGGCTGACACCACCATCAGTCTGTGAATGGCTTAATGTGAGGCCATCACGTACGGCGCTTGGAGCGGCCGGTAGGTTAGACAGGCGCAGTAATTGTAATGCATCCATTGGTCCTTATAGGGAACACCTTGGTAATGCTTCCAGGCAGTTACTAAGAGACTGTGTCCAGGTGAATGGGGAGAGAGCCAAATCTGTACTTTAAATGGTCACCAGAACCAATCACCAGTCAGATCTGATTAAAGCCTGATTTAAAGCTTACGATTGGGGACTTTCCCCCAAAATAAGGTTTAATAAGCAGTACATGTTTAGTTTTACTTATTAAAGATTAATGACACTCCTTTCTTATGTGCTACCTTATCACTGCCCGCTGGTAACCACTGGTAACCTGACAGAGGAAGAAGATGGCGTCTCCATGGACATGGATGAGGACAACATGGCAGAGTACGAGTCCCGGGAGCAACTAGAGCGCCACCTGCTGACGTTGTCACTGCTGCCTGACTCGCGCTGGAAGAACCTGCTCAACCTGGATGCCATTAAGGTGCTGTTAACTCTGCAGGCCATTAGGGTGCTGTTAGCTCTGCAGGCCATTAGGGTGCTGTTAGCTCTGCAGGCCATTAGGGTGCTTTTAGCTCTGCAGGCCATTAGGGTGCTGTTAGCTCTGCAGGCTATTAGGGTGCTGTTAGCTCTGCAGGCCATTAGGGTGCTGTTAACTCTGCAGGCCATTAGGGTGCTAACTGTTAGCAGGTCATTAAGGGCCTAATTAGGCCTTTATCACAGCGGGACCTGGTTACTGGAAGTTGTATGACTTTTTCCGATGTTTTGCTAGATGCTGGAAATGGCAGCGGCGCCGGTATATTGCTTCTCAACTTAACTTTTGACGTTACCGAAATTTGGCGAAGACGATGTCGTGCAATTAGTAGATTATAATTCAGAAGTCAGAGGTTCGAAGCTGGACAAGGGTTACACATTTTTCTTTAAGCAGTTTATTTGTAACTATAAAGGTAAGTGAAGTGATAGCATAACAAGCTAATGCAAATTGCAAGGTGCTTTAGCTTATATCAATGTGAAGACTGTTCCTGAATACTTGGAATTGTACTCTTTTATCGTTGGCTAAATGACCTGCTTTGAATCATGTGAATATCTGGCCCCCTTCCAGAGGAGGAATAAGCCCAAGGAGCCTCCCAAGCTGCCTAAGGCCGCCCCCTTCTTCCTGCCAACGGTGTCGGGTTTGGTGCCGCGCTTTTCTGAGCCTGACTCCACCCAGCTGGACCAGGTAATACAGAATGTAACGCAACACACATAATACAAATTATATAATATATATTACATTTAAAAAATAAGCCTGATATAATACAAAATATTAGATGGGCCATTCCATGAAAAACAAATATTTCTAGTTGAAAATAGTTATGTCTACATGAAGGAGATGTACCTGGCCTTTTAAAGTAACCTTTCTCGGTCTGTATCCTTATCCTGGATCCTTAAATGGTCTGAGTCATACCTGACAGGAGTTTTCTTCCAGCATGGCACCTCTCACCTGTGGGGTCCCCCTAGGCTCCATTTTGGAGCCTTTGGGATCCATTTTATGGAAGCATAATATTTCTTTTCACTGCTATGCTGATGATAAACAAAGCTACCTACCCATAAAAATTACAATTGAAGAATCTGCGTTAGATAATATTTAGATAATATCAAAATTATCCTGGGATAGGCTACTGAAGCATATTCGAGATGCGCAGTCTATATATACTTTTAAGTCGCTACTGAAGACACACTTTTTAAATCTGGAATTTACTGCGAGTTGAGCTGACATCAAATGTATGTGCTCTCAGTATATCTGTTTCCTGTTATTTGTATTTTTATTGAATTGTATTTTATTGTACTTCAACCTGTATATTTGTGTGTATTAGATATTGTACCTTGTTCAGCACTTTGGTCAACCATGGTTGTTTTTAAATGTGCTATATAAATAAAGCTGACATTGACATGTGGCAAGGGGCATGAAACGTCCACCTTAAAGCAGATGTACCAAAAACAAAATGATTTCCAACAATATCAAATGTGTGTAATATTCTGTGTTGTCAGTCCAAGGTGGTGAGTTTAGGTGTTCTGGCCCAGAAATCTGCCTTCTACACTGAGCTGGAGTCAGCTGTCGATACTGGCAACTGTAAGTCTGTTTGCAGCCTGGCGCCACCTTGTGGTCGCTCCTGTATTAGCACCAGCGCATGTATCCCCAGGTTCATGTGTTGTAGTTAAATGATACTCAGTGTACCCACGATTACTGTTGCCATGCATGCATGTCCACAATACCAGGGGAGAAGATTTGTTTACCTTTCAGGTCGATGTCTTGGTGACCTTGTAGAGTAAAGATCATTTTAATGTTCCAATGTCTTGTCGTCATTAATCTTCTCCAGATCTTGACTGTGTTGGAAATGTACACTCATGACATTCACTATAGATCTATCCTGACACTCCAGGTTACACACAACTATATATAGTTCTGTGCACACAACCATCTGAGCAGCCATCCATCTAAACTGTTTAGAAAAGCGCAGACACTTGAAAGTGCTGTTATTAATTGTTACCCATGTAATAAATGTGTCTCAACGGCATATTTTGTTCAGATTGAGGATTCTAAACATTAGGCGCATGTGTAATGTAATGTATCACCGGCTGTCTTCCCTTATCCACTAGTTAGTGTTCTATGTAGTGAGCCAGTGGACATTTCCAACAGCCCTAGTCTTTCATTATTCTGTTACTCCAAATGGAGAAGCTAACTTCATGTTGCAGCATATCTTATGGATCTTCTCTTCAGATGGAATAGCAATACACATGCTGAAGGAATTCGGTCCATCTGCGATCGACTTGGAACTTCGCGATCTCTCCACGTCTCCTCGCGTCCTGTTGGCCTTTGTGGGCTTGATTGACAGCATGCTGACCAACAGGAGGGACTACGACCTGGCTCAAGCCTACCTTGGCCTGTTTCTCAAGGTTAGTGAGGCCTTGTGTCCTGATAGACGGTAGAAGGCTCACACTGCCCCAAACGATAACAATAATAATAAATATTTCTTCTCATTATGCAGCTCCACCTGTCCGTTTTGTCGATGGATAGCGTTGCCATGGATGCGTTGCTCCAACTCTCTGTTCGTCTGGAGGAGCTGTGGGCGGAGCTTCAGTCATCTTTCCACCAATCGCTGTGCTTGTTGGCCTATGCCAAGAGTGCCTTGCTTTAGACACCTTATGTGATATGAATATAGTGTTGAATCGTAATGTAAATCCAGAACTGTTTCCTGGCAAAAGGTTCAATGATGTGGCTGACGTGCTAATAATGTTGAGTTATGAAACCCTGGAGTTAAAATCCAGAAATGTAAAAGATTTCATGACATTTTGATATCTAGTTAAATGTATATTATTACAATATACCTTTCACCATGGCAACAAACACCCCCTTTCCCTGCCCCTCCCCCCGGGCAAGGGGGGGAGGGGCACACTTCCCTGAAGACCTCTTGGGTGGACGAGTGGAAGGAACCTTGGGACGGGGTCAGCTCAGGTTTGGCTTCTGGACAATGCTGGCTGCAGTACAGCCAGTGGCAGATGGGGTGCCACATTCCTGCCACACAGGCTGGAGGTGTGCTGCTAGCCCAGGGTTTACAGCTCCACTGCTCTGGGGCCTGCTGGGTTCATGGTGACGTCATGGGGACTTGGTATATGGTGTTCATTAAAGCCTGTTGGCATAACATCTTGGTGTGGCTCTGACACCCAGACACTACCCAAGATAAAACCATGTGCGATGATGCAAAGTTCATTATTCAACTCAGGGACTGCCCACCAGAATGTTACATCTGCCTTTGCCTACGTAATTAAATTAGGGTTTTACATCTTTTAAACCAAATACATGTATAATTTTCAGTCCCTTACAGCTGTTATTGTTGTACCTGCAGCATGTGTTGTCTTATTAAATGCATGGCACAGAAAATGTGTTCTTTCAGTAGCATTACAAAACTCCACAAGCACTGCTAAATGTTAATTCACTTAATGTTAACACTACTTTCTTACATTAACTTGTCTCGGGTGGAACTGGATATTTTTATCTAATATGATAATGTTGATCTATTTATATTCACAACGTTATTGAGGGCTCTGGATGTATTGTTTATTAATACATTTTAAAATGCGGACGCCATGACGTGACTGATCGCAGCCAATAGCAGCGATCCCAGGAAATACATCTTCACCACTTCAAACACAAACGCCGTCACGCGGCTGCTAAGAGTAGCTTCAAGTTTCTTGAAATGTTTTATCTGGCAACCTCTTCATGACGTCGCAGGTAAGGGTTCTACAGGTACACGTCGCGGTGTGAGACTGACCCGTTTGTTCCTTAACTATAACCCGTCGTATTTCTTAAGATAATAGTTTGTTTCAGTATAAAGGATTAATGCTGTGTTGACTGGTACACTCCAGTATTAATACTGTGTTGACTGGTACACTCCCGTATTAATACTGTGTTGACTGGTACACTCCCGTATTAATACTGTGTTGACTGGTAGTATTAATGCTGTGTTGACTGGTACACTCCAGTATTTATACTGTGTTGACTGGTAGTATTAATACTGTGTTGACTGGTAATATTAATACTGTTTTGACTGGTACACTCCAGTATTAATACTGTGTTGACTGGTACACTCCAGTATTAACACTGTGTTGACTGGTAGTATTAATAATGTGTTGACTGGTACACTCCAGTATTAATACTGTGTTGACTGGTATACGCCAGTTTTAACACTGTGTTGACTGGTACACTCCAGTATTAATACTGTGTTGACTGGTAAACTCCCGTATTAATACTGTGTTGACTGGTAGTATTAATGCTGTGTTGACTGGTACACTCCAGTATTTATACTGTGTTGACTGGTAGTATTAATACTGTGTTGACTGGTAATATTAATACTGTTTTGACTGGTACACTCCAGTATTAATACTGTGTTGACTGGTACACTCCAGTATTAACACTGTGTTGACTGGTAGTATTAATAATGTGTTGACTGGTACACTCCAGTATTAATACTGTGTTGACTGGTATACGCCAGTTTTAACACTGTTGACTGGTACACTCCAGTATTAATACTGTGTTGACTGGTACACCCCAGTATTTATACTGTGTTGACTGGTAGTATTAATACTGTGTTGACTGGTACACTCCAGTATTAATACTGTGTTGACTGGTACACTCCAGTATTAATACTGTGTTGACTGGTAGTATTAATACTGTGTTGACTGGTACACCCCAGTATTTATACTGTGTTGACTGGTAATATTAATACTGTGTTGACTGGTATACTCCAGTATTAATATTGTGTTGACTGGTACACTCCAGTATTTATACTGTGTTGACTGGAACACTCCGGTATTAATACTGTTTTGACTGGTACATTCCAGTATTAATACTGTGTTGACTGGTATACTCCAGTATTAGTACTGTGTTGACTGGTACACTCCAGTATTAATACTGTGTTGACTGGTATACTCCAGTATTAATACTGTGTTGACTGGTACACTCCAGTATTAATACTGTGTTGATTGGTATACTCCAGTTTTAGTACTGTGTTGACTGGTACACTCCAGTATTAATACTGTGTTGACTGGTATACTCCAGTATTAATACTGTGTTGACTGGTAGTATTAATACTGTGTTGACTGGTACACTCCAGTATTAATACTGTGTTGATGCCACTGCTCCACTGTGTGTGTGTGTGTGTAGGTGTGTGTGCTGTACTTCGCTAAGAGTGCAGAGCTGGTGGGCAGCAGGTCAGAGGTCGTGACCTTCCCGTCCCAGCTGACCAGCAGGGAGCTGTGGCAACAGCTGACACAGCGGCACCCCAGGTACTACTGCAGCCCTATGCAGTTTACTGCCACCTGGTGGCATTATGCAGTACTACTACAGTTCTAACATCTCGCAGGCTGCAGGTTCTCCAGCAGCAAGTTGTCTTGGCAGTGAGACAGGAATACGTTGCCGTGGGAGACCAGGCCGTGATCCTATCAGACGGAGACGAGGTGGCTGTGGTCCCGCCCCTCAGCGGAGGATAGCTGTCATCATTATTACTGAGTATGTACTACACACATACTCAGTAATAATGATGACAGCATCATCTACTCCTGTCATTAGTAAACTATTGTACTTCTACTATAGAGTGCTTCTAATGTGACACCTCCTGGCTGGGTTGTCTCTCCAGGGATGGAGGAGGCTGTCTCTCCAGGGATGGAGGAGGCTGTCTCTCCAGGGATGGAGGGGGCTGTCTCTCCAGGGATGGAGGGGGCTGTCTCTCCAGGGATGGAGGGGGGTAGGAGGAGTGAAGTGGTCAAACTAAGCTGTGAGCAGCTATTAATCAATAAGATCATTGATAGTGTCAGCAGTCCTTCCTGTGGAGCAGTGTCTGTATTTATAGGTACAAGTACACACAGTATTATATCATAGTATTTATAGGTACAAGTACACACAGTATTATATCATTGTATGTATAGGTACAAGTACACACAGTATTATATCATAGTATCAATAGGTACAAGTACACACAGTATTATATCATAGTATTTATAGGTACAAGTACACACAGTATTATATCATAGTATCAATAGGTACAAGTACACACAGTATTATATCATAGTATCAATAGGTACAAGTACACACAGTATTATATCGTAGTATTTATAGGTACAAGTACACACAGTATTATATCATAGTATCAATAGGTACAAGTACACACAGTATTATATCATAGTATTTATAGGTACAAGTACACACAGTATTATATCATAGTATTTATAGGTACAAGTACACACAGTATTATAATCATAGTATCAATAGGTACAAGTACACAGTATTATATCATAGTATTAATAGCTGTGTGTGTGTGTCAGGCATGACCAGGGACTCGTTTGAAGGCAGGAAGGTGATTGGTTTAGAGTATGAGGCCTACAAGCCGATGGCCCAATCAGAGCTCACCAAGATCTGTAGTGAGATCAGAGCCCGCTGGCCAATCACTGAGCACATCTGTATTCACCATAGGCTGGGGTGAGACATACGCACACACACACACACATTATAAAGCTTTCTGCTTTATGTTTGCCTTTAATATTGTTTCCCCTGTAGTCTTAGTCATATGTAGGGCTGCCCCTGTAGTCTGTCCTGTGTGTGTCCCCCTCCCCACAAGAGCCCATGTTTTCAAATAGGAACATTTGATTTTTACAAATTTGTCTAGTTAAATAAAGGTTACATTTACAAAATGCACATGCTCACACAAACACACACACATTCACCTAAACATTATGTTGGTAGGTGGGTACCGGTGGGTGAAGCCAGTGTTGCCATAGCGATCTCCTCTCCTCATCGCCATGACGCCCAGCAGGCTGTTCAGTACTGCATCGATGCACTGAAGAAAATGGTGCCCATATGGAAGAAGGTGTTGTTATTTGTCATTATTGAGATGTTTGGTTGTTTTGTGTTTTTCCATATTCATATCATTGTGTGGAGTGCCAGCCATATAGCACCTTAAATGTGGCTGACTTATGCCACTGCACCACTCTCAACAGAGCCACCAATGGACCAAAGTAGCACATTGTGTTAACTGCATGGCAATATCTTAAGCCCTGACAAACTCTCTCTGGAATCTGTTAGTCACGCCTTATCATGCCATCTGTTAACCTGACACGCCAGCTGGTTACACACAACCATCTGGGGAGCAGTCCATTGAACAAACAATCAAACAGTACTTGGCAGGTGATTGGACGAGCCTGTTTATCAGTGGCGCCAGGTCAACTCTTGCTGAAGCCAGTGGGAAAAGAGTGAAAACATATTGTCCATTGAGAAAAGCCTTTAGTGTTGTTCTTTGCTCTTCTAATACATTTGAATAAAACTGATGCTCTTGCACCAGTCCCTATTGTAGCACTGTCAGCCTGTTAAAGGAACCGTCTTGGGTATTTTCGAGACTTGCAATTGCTGCATGTCCACCTAAACCACGCCCCTGGTTGTCAGTGTGAGGTTGATTGGTCACACACTAGGACTGAAGCACAAAGAATTTCAGGCTCTCCAGATTCATTCACTTGGGCGAAGTCAAACTTAACCCTCCTGCTGTCTTAAGGCATTTCAGCAGACTACCAGCAGAGGGAGCCAACCATGGAATGTCATATGTCCGTGTTGTGGTTGGGCCCGCTACTGGCGAGTGCACCGGGTCATTTTGACCCATAGGACAGCGGTAGGGTTAAACTTGTGAGATCAGGATGGTCTCATGAGGCTAGTCTGATTATGCACTTTTTTTATTTATTTTTTTATTTAGATGCCTATATTGATGGGTTTAATCTGTGTATTGTTTGTATTGTGTTCTTTGTAAGGTGTCCTTGAGTTTTTTGAAAGGCTCTATAAATAAAATGTATTATATTAATATGTTATTATATACGTGACGACAGAGGGTTATTTTAACCCTCCCGCTGTTCTATGGGTCAGAATGACCCGGTTCACTCGCCAGAAGTGGGCGCCAACCACAACACGGACATTCCATGGTGGCTCCCTCTGCTGGTAGTCTGCTGAACTGCTTAGGACAGCGGGAGGGTTAGTATAATAATGAAGCAATGACAAGTGAAGAGATCAGAGTACTATATTCATTTAATTTAATGTTATTTATTCATGTTTGTCTTTGAGACAGGAGGTCTATGAGGGGGAACAGCCCATGTGGAAAGGCAACAGTGAATGTGCCTGGAGTTCATCTGAGTCCAGCCAGAGTGTGTCTGGCAACTAAAGCTCTGATTCAGCTGTCATGAAAATTCAAGTGCAAATGAAAACAATTGTTAATATTTTAATTAACAAGTAACAGTTTCATTCAATTGTGTTCATCAAGAGGCATTTAACAGCTAAAATTGACCCATGTATTAGCCAAAGAAATTACGTTTAAATGTGTTAACTGTTATGTTTTCCCCTCCACAAAATAAAATAAAACATGCTGTATGTAATTTGCTATTTCCAGGGATGTGTTTTATTTATTAAATTTTGGTTGGGGGGGGGGGGTTGGGTTGCAATTTTATTATTAAATCTGGTTGTTTTACAAAGACTACCATAAACTGTTAAAGTAGTTTTTTTTTGTTGTTTTTTTTACCAAAAAGAAATCAAATGTTGTGCGCTCATGCTTTAACGTGTCAGTGTGTTCCAACAGCCAACATCGGTACAGGTAGTGTCCGTGTGCTCTTCCAGGCCTTCTGAATTTAACGTGCAACGCTATCTTCCACGCCGTCTGGCAGGAGGTAGGTGTAGGGCACCGGCAGCCCCGCATTCCTCACGCGGATCTCGCATCCCAGAATCTTCAGGTCCTTTCGAAATTGCTCCAACTTCTCCAAAGGGACCATTTCTGTGAAGTGTTGCTCAGTGGAGCCTCCCAGTGGTACCTGTGTATAATCACGTGGATGCTTTACTGCATGTTTAATTTCAAGCTGCGGTGGTTGTTTCCAGTGGGTTTGATGTGGACTTACAAAATCTGCGGGTTTCTTGCTCAATAAGTAGACTGTAGCCAGGCCATGTATGCTAGCACTGACATCTGGGAAGCTAGCTAGCATTGTGCACTGGTCGCACTGCCCCTTGGTGGCTGGAGGAGGTAACTGCAGCGACACTGGAGCATTGGGCATCCAGCCAAAATAGTCGAACTGAAGTGGTAAAACAAAACCCTGCTAACTAACATGCACAGAACATATTGTACTAAAGATGGTTCAGCTGTGTAGAACCATTCCAAGTATCTTGATTTAATCTTCATCACACATCAAAGTGATGAGAAGACTGACAGCGGTTAGTGTGGCAGTGAGGAAGAGGAAGATAATGAAGGACAAACACCCAGACCACTAGACCACCCTTGGGATGTAGGATGGTCTAGTGGTCTGGGTGTTTGACTCCCAGCTGGAAGGTTCCTGGTTCAAGCCCTGGAGTTGCTGGACTACCTGGAAGCATCCTTGGGCAAGACGTCTAACCCCAATTGCTCCCAGTGGTTAGGTGCTCCTTGCATGGCTTGCACCGCCATCAGTGTGTGAATGTGAGGCAATCATGTACAGTGCTTTGAGTGGCCGGTAGGCTAGAAAAGCGCTATATAAATGTTTTACATTTAGTGTGAGGAAGGGCAGTGTGAAGATGAGGAAGGGCAGTGTGAAGATGAGGAAGGGCAGTGTGAAGATGAGGAAGGGCAGTGTGAGGATGAGGAAGGGCAGTGTGAAGATGAGGAAGGGCAGTGTGAGGAAGAGGAAGGGCAGTGTGAAGATGAGGAAGGGCAGTGTGAGGATGAGGAAGGGCAGTGTGAGGATGAGGAAGGGCAGTGTGAGGAAGAGGACCTGTCCGTTGTTCACAGCTGCATGCTGAGCAGTTGCTGTGAAGATCACCATGGTAACAAAGTAGGACAAATCCTGGACTGAAGTGAAGGATCTTGGGAAACCTGAGGTTGATGGGGCCAATATGAACACATCAGCAGTTGACTAAACTAATCCAATGAAAGTAATTACATATTATAATTACATACACTGTGTGTGCCTTGGTGTATGTGTTCAAATGTAAGAATGAAACACATGACAACATACATGAGGTTAATATGTCTAACCTTTGCTGTCTTCTGTTAGAGCTCCAAAAACAACAACTTCATTGATCCAGTTTTGGAGTTCTGTGTCTCTTATTACATCACTGTTGCTATGGTAATAGTAGCTAATAACCCCCTCCACATATCTGCCAAAACATGTTGACATTAGCATTAGCATACAATGATCGTATTGGTATGTCAAGCATGCATTTTGTATATAAAATGTACATATACAAGTTAACGAGAGTAAAGACCTGTTTCTAGTCTAATCTATCTAATCTTAGAGATATATTTAATTTCACAATAATTCAATTGGAGAACGTTTTTACGTTTTCTCTTTAATGTATTTTATCGAACCATAACAGTAAAAATGTAATTATTTTGAATCTTTATATCCTTTATGATTTACATACAGAACTTGGTATTTTACTGTCCCTGTTCAGGATGGTGGAACGTTTAGTGCACGTTTAGTGCACGTTTAGTGCACGTTTAGTGCTGTTCATGGTGGAACGTTTAGTGCACGTAACAAGGAGGTGCCACACCAGGGAGGAGCTGGGTGTTTCAGCTGTAATGATGACTAATACAAACGGGCTACTTATAAAACACCAACAGGTTCCAAATATGCCCTTGAGCAACACTCGCCACGGCCACTAAACGCAGCAAACGTCTTTAAAGTAGTTCGAGGAAACGTGTCGTAATAACGTTTTACCGAACACACCTTTGTTCCCATTAACTAGACACGCCCATATCAGGTGCGGCCATCTTGACTTTAGGAAGAGGAAGTAACATAATGGAAAAACCATTTCAGCCACAATCACAGTTATACATAACAAATACAAAGCCACACATACATAACAAACCCAATACATATTTTGTAACCTTTCTTTTTGATATTA
>JAODUG010010155.1:38730-50506 GCA_027564795.1 Aphredoderus sayanus | reverse complement strand
TGGCTAGGCAAGTAGGGCAGTCTCTACAGGGAGGGTGGGGGGGTAGCCTTCCTTCCATCCCTGTTGTCTGGGATGTCAGGATAAATATGGGTCATCCCAGCCATGGTGTACATAGGACAACCACCCCAACCACCCACATATTTCTAAAAGATTTCTTGCAAATACTTGATACAAGATGGATGAGCTCTAATGCCGGGTGATGGATTTGTTTAGGTTGCATTTTATTCCTGAGAGCCATGTCATTATCTCCCCCATAGATATCAATGCACCAAATGCCACCGATAATGTCATGTGAAAAACATAAAGGCATACACTTTTAATTGTGCCAGAAATGTGGGGGTGGTTGAAACCAGCAGTGGTCTGTAGTCTCCTCTACTCGACCCCCCTTTACCCCAGTACTCTCATACTGCTCTCTACAACCCCATTCCCTCCTACCACAGTCACACGCCCTGTAATGGACAGCTCTGTTGCTGTTCTGTTGCTGTTCTGTGCTGGGGTGGACTTTTGGGGGGTTTCTGGGAAGTGTACCTTTTAAAACAGGCAGAGACTGACTTCCTCTGCAGCCTGTGCTCAGGCTGTGATCACTGCCCAGGGCCGGGCCCTGAGCCGCTGGGCCCTGAGCCGCTGGCCAGGTATTTACACACGGTCCTGGTGTTGTCCTCCCTCATCCCCTGGATGTGGCTGTCCAGCCTCTGGAGCAGCTCCTGCGAGCGGCACGTCTCCAGCTCCAGGAAGCGGGATACCACCGGTGACGTGGACGGAAGCTCCTGTCGAAAAAGGAAGAAAATAAATAAATAAATAAGGTTTCTGCGCTGGGGCTTTGATAATGCTAACCCGTGCTAACGTATGCTATGCTCATTGGAAATCACTTAGGATCAGACTGTCTGCTAAATTGCCAAATGATAAATCTAAAAGAAGATGCACATCACATGGAACTCTACAACTGTTATTACAAATGGGGGTCACATATATGTGCACTGATAACATACAACACATGAACTTAATGCTACGAGCGTTTTGATTGGCTTACAATCGGCATGTCTTCTGTGGACCGTGCAGTCAGGGCGTCCTCGGGGCAGGAGCTCTGCGCCTCGGCAACGCCACCGTCGGCAAGGCCACCGTCGGCAAGGCTGTCGGGTGCAGAGCTTCGCCTGGTCACACTTTTGGCGGCGGCGGACGAGGAGGAAGACGAGGAAGAGGAGGGGGAATTAGAATTAGAGCGGCTGGGGTGGGCCAGGTCGCTGTGGTGTTGCCTGGGGGAACGGGAGAGGGAGCCTGGCTGCTGGAGCGGTCGCTGGCTACCAGCCACCAGTAGAGAGGTGGTCTCCTGCATGTCTCTGTGCTCCTCACCACTGACAGCTTCACTGCTGTAAACCACAAAACAAGAGGTGTATATATATATTTATTTTTTTATTTATTTCTTATTTGGCTGATTTATGTGTGTGTGTGTGTGTTGTGTAAATGCACCGGTGCTGTGTAGAGGGTGTCGGGCCCATCTGGGCCTGGGTCAGCGGGGCCCTTCCATGCGTGTCCTGCCAGGCGGCCTGGAGGCGGGCGCTCAGGGAGGCCACTTCCTGTCTGAGCTGCCTATTCTCCTGCTCCACGCCGCTCACATATGCCCCCCGCTGGGGAGAGACGTGGGAGTTGAGAGAGAGAGAGAGAGAAAGAGAGAGAGAGAGAGAGCAATACAAAAACACTATGCCCAACCTGGAGCGATCGGGACTCCAGTCTCTCCAGCAAATCATTCAGGTGCTGGTTCTCACTCTCCAGGGTCTCCAACTGTACCTGCGTCACCTAGGGGGAGCAGAGGGCACAGGAAGAGCATGACAACCGGGTAAGTGCGCGGGGGACCCCTTGCGTCGCCGCGGCACGCCCCGCGCTGAGGACTCACTCGGCGCTCCGCCGCGCTGCGTTCCGCCTGCCCCACCTCGCCACGGAGCTGGCGCTCGGCGGCGGCCACCGAGCTGCTCAGCGTGGCCAGGGTGAGGTCGCGCTGGTGCAGCTCGCCGCTCAGCTGAGACACATGCTTCCTCATGCCCTCCACCTCCCCACTGTGGGTCTGCCTGGCCCTCTGCAGCTCCTCCCGTAGCTACGGAACAATTCACACAAGTCGTTATTGTATCATGGAAATTAACGTCACCTTTGTTTATACGCCAAAGGGCTGCACAAGCCCACATTTTATATGAAACAAACAATAGAGCACCTTTATTTATAAAGCACCTTTTAATACGGGGTTTACAAAGTGCTTTGACACTCAAAACGAAGCAGAATACTCAATCCATTAAAACAATACAGATGTGTATGGTGGTGGAAGCTAGAAACATGCTAGCAACACTGTATTAGGCAATACTACTCTATAGCGCCAAGTAACAAAGCATAAATATGTAACGTATCAAATATAATCAAAATAATAACAACAGTTCAGCATAAAGAGAACCCCCCAGTTTGCAGTACACAACCAACCAGAAAGTTGCAATAGCTATCATTGTCTCTCAAAAACACATTATTTGGGGGGTTGGGGGGGGGCTGTTTGGGGACCATGGGTCAAAAAGGGTGAACTGGCTTAATAGATAATCATTATTATTTGACATAAGTTAAGCTGTAGAGGAAAGCGGAGGAAAAGAAACAATGAACCAGGGCAGCAGGGACTAGTTCTCACCTTTCTCATTTCAACAACAGAACGATCACACTCTTCTTTCAATTCTTGCTCTCTCTTAGCATGGTCTTCTGCCTGTCTGGTAGCTGTCTTGAGGCTGAGGGAGAAATCATGCTTCAAGCCATATTCTTACAGCTTACGCTGATCGTGGCACATTCCGAACAAACTGATAATGTAAGCATGTACTGTAATACAAATGTCCAATATTGGAGGTCAGCACTAACCTCTGTTTTAGTTGCGCTAATTCAGTCTTGAGATTAATCTCTTTGGCAAGTGAATGTTGTAGCATAGAGGCAATTTTCTCCAGATTCTGTGTGAGAGCTGCCACACCTTCATATCCCTGGGCTGCCAAACAGTCCTCCAGAGAACTGGACACACAAGAAAAGGCCCTGAAGCCTGAGAAATGTGGTCCTACATTTTTGTCATTATTTGGCTATTTCATATTAATGAAGACCTTAAACTATTATCATATTTAAGAGGAGTGTCATAATGTGTCATCATTTACTGATTAGTTACTTTGAAATCCCCCTACCTTATTACTTGATCTTTGGCTTGCAGTAGTTGGTTAAGTCTGGCAACCTCATGAGGCTTTTGTTGCTCAGAAGCACTGCTTAGCAACTCAGTTTTCCCCTCTACCAGGACCTAAGTAGGTAGAAAAGTGATTCTGCAGCTGACATCATTTATTTGTATGTATGTATATGTATTGCTGTTGCTGTGCAGTCCTAACATGAACAGCCTTTATGTCAAATGCATGGTACAAAACATTTTTGAAATCCAAATAACAAAAAAACAACATCATTTTTACTACATAGATTTTAGTCACACATGGCCATGATAAGAACAACATCAAAATACATACGGCATATGGTATACAGTTGCAATGTAACTTGACGTACTAACTGCAGATATATGCTGTATCTAGCGCTACATAGGGAATGTGGATGTGTACAGTACAGCATGTGTTTCAGCTACTAATGACAAATGCAGGACTTACGGTAAGTCACTATGCATAAGTGTATCTGCTAAATGAGTGAAATGCTACACAACCATATAAAAATATGTTTGAAAGATAATAAAACATCTGAATGATATAATGATGTCAAAACCTTTAAGTCATCTTGTGGTGACACTTGCAATGCCCTGCCTGTACCTGCAGGTGTCGGAGACGTTCCAGTTCGAGGTCCTGCTTATGTAAGGTGCTACGAGCTCTCTCCAGCTGAGTACGGATTTGTTGCAACTCTAAACTGCAGTCTCTGCTAGGCCTCTCTTTTTCTCCTGGGGACTGGTGATAAGACACAAAAGAATGGTTAATATACAGTAGACTAATTGCAATTAACCACTTTAAGTAATTCATTGAATAAGGACTAAATAGAATATTTATATTGCTAATGTTTTTGCATGAAATTAAAGATGTTCAGTTTATAAATGCGTAATAAATAGTTCTTACATTACTGTATCTTAACTGCTCAACCAGGCTCCTTTTTTGGAGCTCCAATGAGGCCAGCTGTCTTTGATAATGGTCCTTCTGCTTTTCCCAGTCTAGAGGGTGGTGCTCCTGACCAGTCAAATAGGGCAATATTCCACATTGCCAGTAGATGGCATTAAATTACAGCCTGCCAGTACAAGATCTTAAGCAGACTATTATGACATGCAGTATATAATACAACTACACCACACCTGTGTTTTGTCATTCTGGTAGGTCACCTGTTTATTCTTTGCTTCTTCACTGGCATCTTTCAGTTGTTTCCGTTGAAGCCTCTGATAGCCTCGCTTTAATTTAGCCAACTGCAAAGAAATCAGTGTTTGTGGACAATTTGGTATAAAGACAAATGTACAGATCAGATGTTAGTATACTTTCCTGTAAGCATAACTCACCTCATCCCGGAGGTTCTGCAGTTGGTCTTCATACTTGGTAACCAACTCTTGTCTATGTACCTGTACATCCTCTAGCTGCTTGCGGAGTAATCCAATCTAAAATAAATCAGCAAAAACAGAGGATGCCGAAGTTAAAACATTGGTTATCGCTAAATAAATAATGAGGATCATTGATAAAATGCATGGTTGGTCAAATCCATTCCCACATTGCTATGCCTGACTAAAGATCCTAAAGATGGTCCTACTTATTTACACTTACACAGTATCACATATCAAAACAATGCTCAACATTTGCAATTTAATAAAAAGTAAAAGCTTAGTAAAAGCTAGATTGCTTCAGCATATTTTCCACTACTACTGTACTACTACAGTAACACAGACATAAAAACTTGGCAAGGTCGAACTGATACGATATAAACTCTGACCACCAAATAGACCAAATCGACATGACATCTTAACATTTATGACTAGGTGGTAACATTGAGGTCACCGCAGTTGGATCTATTGCACCTCTGAATTCCTCTGTTCAACAAGATTCCTTGATGACAGAATCTCCTGTTCTCCACGTTGCAGGCGCTTCTCCATCGCCTGGATCTGATCCTCCCATCCCTTCTTCTTATGATTTATCATGATGTCAATCTGCCGCATCAGCTCCTGAAGTTCTGGCTCACATGAGGACAGCACAGATCTGTCGTATGGTGTGGAAAGTAACAAAGAACAATTGTTGCTATGGGTGGGTGTAAACTTAAACATAACTACAGTACTTTAGCACAATAAGTGTCATCAAAATAAAACATGCTGGTAACATATAGTAATGTAGGTAGGTTGGCGTACTGTAGGCTACAGTACAAAACATATCGTGACGTCCAATTTGACCATTTACTTACTAGATCTTACCCTAAATCGTGGTTTTGCAGAGATCCAAAAGAGCCCTCCATTCGTTCAGCGAATTTACTGTACATCTACAGTAACGATGTTTGCCAGAATAGTTGAATGCCAAAGTTCATTTCATCTCGACTAGTACTGGTAGCAACTGATAATATGTGCCACCAGAGACACATGCAAGATAAATGTTGCCAAATGTTCAAAAACGTTTTTAGGACGGTCGCTGTAAAATAAAATGGTTAAGCATTTCAGCAGCTATTAGCACGGTTGCTAACATGCTAAGCTGTCGGTTAAGCATAGATCTGTAATGAATAGAGTGGGCTTGTGTACAGTATGACACCTAAGATGGCTGACAAACAAGTTTGATGGATAAGCTACCAGCAGGGACATCGAATGAAATTTAGTGTGAGAAAAATAAAGTTTTGACTGGGACTCTTGCGACCAATATTCTAGAAACGTACTGTACCTTACTCTCACAACACGAATCAATGAATAATTGAAATTATATGTTATTCATGCTATTATTTGTGTGATTTTCAAGAACCAGCCGCGCCATATGCATATAGGTGGGTAGCGAACAATACGTAAGCTGGAAGTGTTCTTATTCCTCAAAATATATAGATGTAATGTATTATTTACAAAAATGCAGTATACAATGTGTAAAATGTTGTCTATTGCATATGTGCATTTTTGCTAATTTTACATGATGATTTTCCATGTTCGCAATTTCGATGTTATGCTAGGTTTGAATAGCGCATATATTAATGTTATTTAAGTGTACATTTAATTTGACTAAAACCTCTACAACTAACTGACTGAAAAGCATGAGCCCTGAAAATATGTTACTTGAAAAGCCATTGATCAACACGCGCTCACACGTGGCTCGTTGGTCTAGGGGTATGATTCTCGCTTCGGGTGCGAGAGGTCCCGGGTTCAAATCCCGGACGAGCCCACCGTTTTTGTGTGCTAAAATTCTATACAAAACGACCAATTCAATACGTCTGTGCAACTCAATATATTTAGCTAATACACTTTTGTCATATTCACCAAATATCTCTTCATTTTTGTTCTTTGCTTGTTGAAAAATAGTCCTGTACTTCTATACAGCCCTGTCTCCATCAATAGGAACATGAATAGAAAAGTGGGGCAGATGATGACCACCACATACAACAACAATATCCAAACCTTAGCAATGTGTTTAAAATGTGTGGGGTGAAGCTTGTGAGGCAGCATCATAAGGGAGCACCATAGAACTGTATATATTAACGGGGAGCACCATATATACCACTGAATTGGAGATGTGTTTTTCAATAAGAATTTTCCAGAATTATTTATTATAAGCTACATGTAAGATGTTTATGGAAAAATTAAACTTTGAAATGGAATCATCATAGCAAGTGGCTCGTTGGTCTAGGGGTATGATTCTCGCTTTGGGTGCGAGAGGTCCCGGGTTCAAATCCCGGACGAGCCCTGTCTTTTTCTTCACTTGCTGATATACCTCTGAGCACCATACAAACTCAAACTTGATCTTAAACGGAAACAGACATTTACAACATGAATTTGATCTTATTTATTGACACACAGCTAATGTAACACTAATATTATCTAGGCCTAGATATAAATAAATATAAAACTGATTTCCCCAGTTTGTGACAAATTAATAGGCAAATTCTGTTTCAACATATAGGCTATTTGTATGTTTTTATATATTATATTTTAAGATAAATATGTCTCTTATTTAATTATGCAGACTACTCAACGTAGATCAGCTCCTCAGTCCATCACAAAATTACAGTTTATAGCTGTAGGCCTATATCATTTTCTTATCTCATTTCAGAACCTACATTTGTAAGGCTCTCATATTTCCATTGAAAAGAAAGGGGCACACGTCTGATAGCGCTGTTTGCGTTACTCCTCTTTCCACCGTTTTCATTCAACCCCCACCCTTTCCTCCACCTGCCCTCTGTCAGACGCAAAACAAAGAGAATCCACTCACAGTGAGCCTTCCCGGGTGCTGCACAAACCAGTGATCCCCTTTGACACCCATTGCTGTCCCGCTTCCACAGCTGTTGAGCCGGTTGGGCATGGCCTGTGAGAAGAGACGGGCGAGTCTGTCCCGCCCCCCACAGCAAGCCAACGGCTTTAACTGGCAGCAGCATAGTGTGTTCCTTCGCTTCTCCTGTGCTCTTGATTTTAATATAGCTCAGAGGAAATATATAAACCTGCCACCTAAAAGCAGTAAGTCTTTCTCTTCTTATTCTTACTCACACTAATACATAAAAGGTAGTTACGTCATAATTACAGTAATAGTTAAATGAATCTATGAATGAAAAGTTAAATATTTACTGTTAAGTTTAACCTTTGAAGATATCTGTTATGATTTAAGGGTAGCAATTATCACCTACTGAAGCCATCTTCCCTGTTTTGTTGTTTGAATTAATGGGCATCATTTTACAGAAGCAACTGCAAGTAGCCTGCCTGTATTCATTTACACACCACGCTGTTGCTACTTCAGCCAAACAGTTTGGAAAAGATTCATTGGTTCAGTTCACAGGTTTTGCTGCCAACATGAATAAAGGCCTTGTCAATGGACTTCGCCGCACAATCATCCAACATGTCAAATGGTGTTTATTGATCACACCAGAACCACAAGTAACAAAATCTTTTAATTATACAGAGGGAAGCAGTCTGGAAACCTGTGAGCAGACGTCCACCGCCAAACCCTTTTATCAGTGTAAACAGTGTTGCCAGAGACTACAGCCCTGCGGTGTGATCTTTCACCGGGTTGCTAACCGGGCTTCTCACCTGCAGAGGGTCGTGCCGAGCCTTGTGTTAGACGCGTGGCACCCTGCCCCCTCCCGGGAGAGCGTGGCAATGGTTCTCTGCGAGGACAGAGAGTGTAGTGTCTGCTACCTGCCATACTCGCGGCTGGACCGGATTCCCAGGGTGCTTCACTGCCGGCACACCTTCTGTGCCCTCTGCCTGGACACCATGTCCCAGCCCAAGGGCGGTCTCCTGACCGTGCGCTGCCCCCTGTGTCGCCGTGTTACCTGCGTAGGTCTGGGCCGTAGTCTGCAGGAAGCACTGTGGGTTAACAGCCGGCTGTGGGACCAGATCCCCGAGAACACAGAGGGCGAGGAGGAGGTGGAGGAGGAGGAGGAGGAGGAGGAGGGTGTGAAACAAGAGGTTGTTGAGGAGAGTACGGAGGCGAATAGGGTGCCATCGGCCCAAGCACAAGAATGGTGCGTTTCTTCACACACACACCTGAAGAGGTGACCTGTTAGAACAAGTCACCTTTTCAGCGGTTAGAGTATATCATTCTCTTGATTGTAAACATGTTTTTTTTATATACCGACCAAGCATTGTCATTTTAGAGCCAATTCTAAATGGTGTTTATGGCTGTACCAGCCTCTTTCATCAATAATATTTCACTGAAATACAAATGTGCTGTCCTGTTCCCAATGTGGGCCTCTACAGTCTGTAGCACAGTGATCTATGGTACTAATATACTGTTTTTCCTTATTTTTCAGCCTTTCAGCTAGGCACCCCAGAACAAAAATCAGATTCTCAGCATTCTTCAGGAAGTTTAGTCTAACAAAAGAGCCCCAAGAGAGAATTGTGCCTGGATGCAATGTGTAAGTTCTGACTTTGTGAAGCTGATTATATCAATACTCTAATGTCATGTAATTGATTTATTCCTGGATGGCAGTTATCATCCAGAGTCAGTGAAGGCAAATAGTGAATGTCATTTATGGACAAATACCAGTTTTGTTTTCTGTTTTTATGAAGGGAAATGAAATCCTGGCGCAGGCTTTCAGCCGAGGTAACATTTTAAGAATCTGGATCAACAATTATGTGCCAAGACACAGATGTTCTCAGGAAATACACTGCCTTATGTGAGCATGTTACATGTGACCAGACGACCACAGTCCGCTTAATGCCCTGGAAGAAGAATGAAGCTGCATGTGTGATCTTATTTTATTGTTGGAAACAGCCAAAGTTACCCCATTTCCCCATTATTCTTTCTCGGCTTAATTCCTCCCAGCTGGTGCTGTGGGATTTTGTTCAGATGTCCCAATGGAGCTAATGTCTCAGCAGAAGGCAAGACCCCATCGCAACAGATGGCCTCCTGGGGAGTTCTACTTTTGTCCTTGTGCACACAAAGAATCTCTATTATATTATTCCTTTTTTCTATTTATGATTATCTGACTAGGTGATACATCATTTAATTAAATTATTTTTGAAATATTGTTTTTTCTTTATTTGTGTGTTACAGCTGGTGGCCAGTTTCCCTGAAGCAATATAATGTGAGTTTCACACGTTTAATATAGGAAAATATAACACTAACGTAAAAAATATATTGCTTTCAGGAAGTTAATATTGCCTCGAGAGTGGCGTCTTTATGAAATGATAACTACATTTAACTTGAGAGAAGATAGGGCAACTTCTACTTTAGTATGTGCATCCTTCATTACACATTACGTATTGAAGAGGATGAAAATAAAAGTGATACGATTTCTCCCTGTTATAATGTGGTAAAGATTGTGGATTGTTGTGGATGTGAGAAAGAACAATAAGCTGTCACAAAAGACTCATTCATCCATATAAGTGGATTTTGAAATCCCCAAGCATCTGGCAAGTATTCAATGTGTATATTGGAATAGGAAATCAGACCGCCACTGAAATGTCCTTATATTTCTAGTAGCTACCCAAATAGAGGTTTAGTAATTACTGTGTGTAGACAAGGTCACTTTTATGAGCATCCATTATAATTTAGGTTATTGGTTTTTGGCAATTATGTTCTGTTTTCTTGTCATACAAGTTTGGTGGCCAACAAGCTGCAACAGGCTATAACATAATATCCTACAATAACTTTCTTTGATACTCAGTTGTAGAGTTCAACACCTACATCTGAATGTGGAAGACAATATAGGCTATTTTCAAACAAAAATTATTTAAGGATAATAAAAGGAATTAAATAAGAAATCATCAAAACACGTAAGTGAATGTTTGTAACTAACAGTCATCTTCCGTCAAATGTTTTATTGCGTACTATGGCTTTGCACAACTTTGTTCTAACCTATCACCTTCAACTGTGCCTTTTAATTTGAATGGATATACATGTTTAAAGTCAGAGTCATTGAAAATGGAAAACCAGCTCTGTAAAATCATCGGCATGCATGCTTCAACTTGCATATTGTACAACCTTGTTTAACACTGGGATGGATAACGATTGCTTCATTATCTACACAACTGACAGGTGCAACATTACTGCAATTAGAATGATGGCATTACACATTCTCAGACACCCCCACTGTGAACCCAAGAGCCAGTTTGACCGCTCAATTTAGTAACAAAAACGCAGTAACATTTTAATACTATCCAAATATTTTACATGAGGTTTTGAGTCATTGTTATTGTCATATCATTGTGTGAGTCATTGTTTTGTTCCCTTACTGTAACCCTAACTGTATGTTGCATGATTATCATGTGGCAATTAGTTGTTGCCCTGTGTTGTTGCCATTTTAATCTAGAGGTTTTGTCAGGGATGTTAGCTTAGTCGAAATAAAATTTTGCAACTGTCCCCAAGATATGTAATGAAACAATGAATAACAGTATTTAACAAATAATATTAAAGTTTGAATATACTGTTACATTGCCAATTGTTGCACTTCCTTGTCAAACACTGATTCAATTGTCAGAAATTAAAATTAAATGTAAAAGCCTACCAACTATAACAACTGCATCTAAAAATGCATTAACCTTAACACTAACTTAACAATACACAATGTATTAGACTATTATGCTCAATAAAACTAAAAGCAAAAAGGTCTAATGGTCTTATTTTATATTTTTGTTATTATCAACATAGCCTACAAAATACTATAGTAGTTCATATTATGGATGCCATAACTTCATTATTATCCAACTATTCCAACTAGTCACAGATGCTACATGTAGGTAATTAACATACTGTAGCTGTTGTTGATTTTTGTTTAACAATATTATGAAGCAACAGCAGCTAACATACGCATTCATCTAAGTGGGTGGTGTCGATACTCACAAATGTTATTTGTGGCCTAAATATCAACAACTAGGATTGCATAGTCCCTATTTGTATATCAGTGACTACTGTATGATACAACACCAATCCTAACCTCATTCCAAATCTACATCGCATCTGCTAGATTTTCATTTCTATTTTAATATTTCTATATTTTCTGGGATAAAAATGCCTAGATGTTTACACAATGTTCCTGTCATGTATGAGAAAATAACTATTTAAAAAATGTTTTGTATGTTCTTACCTTGACTAGTATTTCAGCCAAATGAACATTTGAATGTTTTCAAATGTTGGTG
>JAODUG010010155.1:0-38630 GCA_027564795.1 Aphredoderus sayanus | reverse complement strand
TAAAAAATGTTTTGTATGTTCTTACCTTGACTAGTATTTCAGCCAAATGAACATTTGAATGTTTTCAAATGTTGGTGTATGTCCCATATGATTTAAAAACAGTAGCCTACAGTACCCCTTTAAACATTTACCTATTCATAAAAACAGAAGTGTTTTAGGTGTGGTAATAAGACATCTTTATTGATTTGGAGAGACATGCTAAATCTCTGTACATTGTGAATGAAGTGGCAGCTCTGATTTTGCTCCACAAATCTGCCACACAACATACACCTCTTCAAGGAATCACCATAGACCCTTATACAATAGGACAATTGTTGCTAAAACACTGAAACACTGGTCTGTTTCTGTAGGAATGTTACAATGGTTGGTTTTTGGGAAACAAATGTTTTGTATTTTACAGAAATGGAATAACAAGCAAATGGTACAAATGCAAAATATTGCTATGGCAATGGCTCAATTATCTTCAATTCTAAATACCCACACCCCTTATGTGAAATGCATTTCACAGGGCTCAAATAGGGAGAGCAGTACATTCCAATGTTTCAGGATGAGAAATGCAGAGAAAGAGAGGCAGGCATGAACATCACCACACCTTAAGAGTTATGCTGATTAAGACAGTTCTCAGTTGCTATTCATCTGGGTGGGATAGCATGAATGGCCATTCACAGATTGAAGACGTTTAGCAAGAGATAAAAGGCTGTGGTTACACTATCAATTTTCATCTTTGTCAGTAAGACACAAATGTATTAGTTTATAAGTGAGAATCTGAAGAACTTAAAATCTAAAACCGTATGTTCCAGCTAATGATAGCTGAGGCACTAACAGACTCCTATTATTGTTCACACATGGGATTTATATTTCTAAAACGTGAAATGTTTTTTTTATTTATTTTTTTTATTTTACTTTCCAAATGCTTCGATTATTATGATTATTTCACTCCTGAATTACAATTTCACTCTAAAACATTTTTTTAAAAGTCCAATAATATATCACTTAGAATCATAATCAAATCAAAATAGTGTTCAATGCTGGTTGACCTTACCACCAGTATACAAGGACACTGGGCCATAAAATATCACATTCTAGTCTAAATAGCATGGTATAATGCCAACCATATGGTAACAATTTAAACACAAGCAGCAACGTAAACTTCATCTTAGTGGGGGTTATAGAGAGAGCACATGAGTATATGTGATGACAAATATTGATTTATGTGGCTATATATTTACAATGAAGTGTTTTAGAACTTCATATTAACCTGAAAGGTCTATATGTGCAAATTGGTATTTTCTTTGTTTGACAGGAATGTATCCGTTCACTCAATGAACAGCCAAGAAAATCAAGATCACCTGTTACGTAAAAGGGTGCATCTTCACAGAACACAAATGATAGTACTATACACAGAGGGAACTTTGTATTTAAAGTTTTCCTCTATGAGGCAAGGCAAAAGCATTAATTCTCCAGACTCATCTTGTCTGGTCACATTATATGTGTACATTTATAACCACAATTGCTGAAATATCACAATGCAACAATAGCTCGTCATACAAATGAGCTGGGGGTTACATACAGTATGACAACAAAGGTTTACCTAAATGGTGACAAAAATCAGTAGTGGCAAGAACATTAGCCAATAGCATGACACAGCACGGCAGTGACCCTTTGTAACTGCATCCTAAAAATCGCCTATACAGAAACTTACATTAACACACACACACACAACAAATTATGTTAAGTCAAGTATACAAACCCAGTTCAACAGTATTTAGAAGCAAACAACGTTTGACTAGTCATTTTCAAGAGTGCATTAAGTCACATGGTGTAATGTTAGCATATACATACTGAAACCTGTGAACACTAGTAGACAGTACCTATGCACCAAATCTATTTTCATGCATGCATTAGTCAGATGTTACTATTCAGTTTGCCCTTAGTAACCTCTAAGACTGTCAGTTACAATCAAGCCCAATACCATACATTAAGTAGAGAGCTTGGTTGTCTGCATCTTTTAAAAATAACTTTACAGAGAGATTTCCCTGACTATACAAAAATACAAAAGAAAAAAGAATGCCTCCCTTTCTACTTATATAAAAAAAAGTATATACACGTTGAATTTGGGCACCTTTGAACGTTCATAATTTTGCACTTTTTAATATTTATTTTTTGGCAATTTCATTATCAAAGTACTATTCCATTACCAAATTCTTCTTATGCTAGTTCCAGCGAATGATAATATTCGGTTAAGGAGGTCATATTCCAGTGTGCAAACTGTAGGTTAAACATTTGTAAGGAGTATAACAAGCATGTAGTGTAAATGGTTTCCGATTTGTTGTGGAATATTAACAGGAACAGCCACCTTCAGTGCTTGGGGGTTCCTGTGGTTTGTCCAGCTTAATATCAATCACTGGGAAAATATGTTAAAGAATTACTTGATACAAGTACTTGAGGTTATAAAAAGAAAAATGATTCATACTTACTTTATATTCAAAAACATTTTATCCATCAGATTATATGTATAGTGTTTCAACACTAAAAAGTCTCTTCTAATTTTCCTTAACTCTTGTGATGTCCTTCGGATCAAAATGAGCCAAATTACTAGGTCTTTGTGGCAGATAGAATGGGCTAAACCCAATTCTACAGCTTACACAGCCATATGATGTGCACAACAAGGTGTGTGTTGGAAACCCAAGGACAACAGGAAGGTTAAAAGGCATGAAAAAACAACACAAATACATAAAGAAATACTTAATAAATAAATAAAGAAATAAATAAGTAAATAAATACAAACAGCAATGGCAATTAAAAAACACACAAAATCATTCACAATCAAGTGGCGCAACCGGGTGGTCAAATACGATATTTTTTAAGGACATCACGAGGGTTAATAAATTGAAACAGTTAAGGCCCAGAGGACAGGAATTTTGTTAATGCAAGAAAACACCCTTCAGCAAGTGGCATGTAATGTACTATTGTATCCACTAGATGGTGCTACTGTCGGTGCTCTGCAACATTCAAACTAACAATAAAAGGGCGTCAGCAGTAAGATGTTTTCTATTATGAATACTTGTTCTAAAACGAGTTTGAATCATATGTAACATGTTGCTATAATTGGTATAATTGGTATTGGCTAGGGTGCATCTGCTTATACTTCATTATGTATCATCTTGATATGGTTGATGTGATACTAAAGGAGATTCATTAAATGCTACATATGTTTGAGCATTCCCATAGGGAAAATAAATATATAGACCTTGTTTCAGGAAGCTAAAAATACCAAACCAAATGAGTGCAAAATAACTCCTGGCTTCTGGTTCCTCAACCAGAAAGAGCTAGTCTGGTCCAGTTACAACCTGTCAAATAGACAGTGAGAAATGGATATCCTAGCTTTGTACTACCAGTGGGTGTACAGGCAGAACTGCCATTCTTTATTAGTAGAAAGGCCCTGTCGGTTCTTCCATACAGAGCTCGCAGTACAGTAGATGATGAAGCATTTGATGGACAGTTTAGTGTCTCACTTGCAGGACTATATTATATAATGTGTATGTGAATGAGCTGGGATGTCGGATCTGAATTTAATGGGATGTTGACTACAGCAAAATAATCAGGAAAACGACTGGAATTGTGTCCAGGCAAGCCGTTTACACGTACACACACACACACCAAAGTAAAAGGAAACATCAACCACCATGTGCTGCCAGAACAGCTTCAATTCTACATATGGACGTCTACTGGTGGGATGGAACACCATTCTACCAGAAGATATTCCAAACTCTTCGATAGGCGTACAGTTGGGTTGAGAACTGGTGACTGCGAAGGCCATAGCATATGGCTGATCATTTAGAACAACATGTATTGATTTGCAGTGACCCTTCACTCTAAGGGGACAAGTGGACCGAAACCATGCCAGCAAAATGCCTCCCATAACAGAGCTACCGGATCCCCCAGGTTTTTTGTTTAATTTGTCACTCATCTATACACACACACAAACACACACCATGTGTGCAGCACAAAATTATTTCTAAATCAAAACGTTGTGACAGCCACTGGTCTAGAACCCAGTTTTCTCATCCTCCTGGGGCTCTGCTCAAGGTAATGTGTATACTGTACTCCAGGAAGAAAATTGCTCTAAAGTAAAAGAGCAAAGGGCTGTGCCTCACAGACCTTGACACTGGCCATTAATCAACGCTACACCCAGACCTGGTTTCAAACCAGCAATTTCAATCGCAAATCCACTCCCTAACCCAAATTCCATCAACAAGAAGGGGAATGTAGCTTTACTTGTGTATGAACCCTATTCACCAGCACCATGTTAGCTTGATATACTGTGAACTGCAGCTGGGAGGTGTTTCAGACAGCATCCTCTATGTGCATAGTGCAGGCCTGTTGTTTCTCAAGGCAGATCAATACTGGGCACAATGCAATAACACAAGAGCTGCCCCATTAAGAGACCATGCCAGCAGAGACACAAGAAATCCAGAGCAACTGTCGCCCGGCCTCCATCCATCACCCTGAAAATGTCATAAACCTTAACAACATCCTCATCCCTAGCCTTCATCCTGTACAGCTTATTGCCGTGTGCATTAAATCTCATTAAAACACTGATAAAACAGCAGGAGGGACCATAAAGCTAATAGGATGAATGCGACTGACTTACAATGTACATTAGAATAAAAAGAATTAAAAAAAAACAGCTGAAAAAGCTGGGAGGGGTTGTGGGATTGAGGTCATGGAGGGAGCAATCACTTACATGGCCCAGTAAAAGATGAGAGGTGAGTTACAATCAATACCGCACGGGCTCGACACGATGACAGAATTGCGACTGTAGTCACCTAGGCGACTATTAAAATGGTCACCGCAGGAATGGCTAGTTCAGGGATATATGTTTGTTGGTTTCACAACGGGTAATGAAGAGTGCACGTTATGCGCATCGATTTAAAATGAAATCCATTTTCATAAGTCACCCAGTTACCATAGAGATGAATTTCTGCTTCACAAAAAGCCTGCTCCTGTCAGAGATGCGATCATTTTGTAACAAAATTAAACATGCTGATTTATACGCTCAGTATCTACATAAGAAGTCTAATAAGTTTCTACATTTCAGCAGCCTTTGGTTGGTTTAGGGGTTATTGAAAAATTCATGAATTTCAAAGTGTCCCCTGCCTCAGTGATGTCACGTTGAGTGCTAGGTCTCATTAAATACACATCAATGAAATACTGAAAACAAATATCAGAATATATCTTCAAAGGAAGAATGTATGTACTTTTATTGTATCAGTATGTATACCAAAGGCTACCAATGGCACTCTTCAAGAGCCATTATTCTACATTGTACAATACTATATTATTCTACAACAAATGTAATGCTAAATATTCTATTTGTTAATTAATTCTACTTTCTGGCTGAAACATGTTCACTGGACACCAGCAGATGTATGTGTCAAGCCACTAGGTCTTGCTTTAAGTGAAGGTGGCTATCACTGCATTATGGCAGTCTTTCAATGCCTTTATTTATCCATCAGCTACCCTACAGACAGAACAGCATGGGCAGGTTAAAACACTCTCCCCAGTTCTAACACTAGCTTACAGGTAACTGGAGCAGCAGGATTCAGAGGTCATGCGTGCCGTAGATTCCTACGTAGCTTGGTTTTTAATCTTTGGACTATGATTGATCATGATTTAATTACAAAATATTTTTCGCTAAAAGATCAAAGTTTTTCTTCCATCAAAGGATACTCCCTTCTTTGCTTGTTTCTTGCATACTTTCCATGCCCGGTAGTGCAGCTGCTACACGTCGAAACAGCTGAAAAGAAATAACAGAATGACTTGTGAATGGTGGGACACTATTTTGTAATTATAATTTTAACTAAACATTTTATTGGCTTTAATAAAATGTGCAAACCTTTTATTTATTTATTTATTTATATATATATATACAATAATGTTATTTGCAATTATGCTGTGCCAAGCTAAGAACAAATTCTTTATGAGTCCAAGAGCAGTTGTCTGCTCCAAAACAGACCACTGCTTTAGAGCATTCAGTCATTTAGCCATCCCTGCAGCAACTCAATGATATGTCCATTCAGTTTATGCAATTCCAGTGTTAGCTGATGCTAATGTGTTTGTGGGAATCAGAAATGTGTAAAATCATTGCTGGTGTGCAATTCCTACTATCTGATTACTTCAAGCCAATTGAATTATAGAACAAACACTGCAGGCGAGAGCGGTATGGTCTATTATGGGTGGCAAATTGCTTCCCAGAGGCACCCTGCGTCTCGCTGGCGCTAGTTAGTGTAGCAAGCCCCATGAGGGCTGTAGGGAGTGCCAGGAACCAGCAGGCTAGGAGAGGGTGATGGATCACCTGATGCTTGTGAAGGTTACAAAGAATATGGACAAACAAATGTCACAACTGTGGTCCAAAACATCGTGAAAATAACCACTTATTTTCAGGACTAGTTAGGTCGTGGTAACAGGTAAAACAGAATTACATCTGATGCAACACGTAGGTTGTCTCTTATCTATAGTGCAGCATAAATGAATATTGTGAATGTAAGTTTAATCTTGCATGCTCCTCCCACACTTGAGTGGCTTACATTCCTCTCTACACCTCCTCTAGACTCACACTGCTCTTTACCAAGCCCTCCCATACAGGCGGGGCTGTTGTTTTTCAAAATACAAACAGGGAGGGGAGGGGGGTGCTGTAGCAGGCAAGGAGTGTATTGTTATTTCTTACGTTAACAGAAAAGGTACATGCCTTCGCCATTGTTTGAATGACAGTGGTCTGGAGACTACACAATATAAAACGCACACTTTTACTGTACTGTCCTATTGGAAAACAGGTTTGTTTTAATGCTAGGATATTCCAATAAACAAAGCTAGTCAGATAATATTATTTATTCAGCATCTACAATATGTGGCAGCCACACAGTGTGAATACCAGAGTGCTTTGTGGCAGGACTGTGACCTTCCTTTATTGTATTAGTTCCACACCACGGCCTGATCTATCCTTACATTTCACTATTCGTTTTCCACCCAATAAAGGTGAAGAATGCCTCTGGCTGGCTGTATTAGTCCTGGGTGAAAGGAGGCTGCCAGTCATGCTATTCACTGACACTATACAATGTAATGTAAATCTGCTGTATTCAGTTGTATTCAGTATAGCCTTATGTTGTAGCTTATTATTAGGTCAGACAAAATGTGGGCTTATTTTGTTGTCTCAAAACAACCATTTAAAACTGTAGCACAGATATATCATCAACACGGACACTAGATTGACTGAGTAATAACGTTCATAATTTATAACTATCACAAGGTCAAATGTTTCCAGTAATGTACCACTGCATTGTTGAATAGATTCTGCATTAAAGTGACTAATGTGTCTTTTGCATACACCGTTTGTGGAGCTCAAACCGACTTCCATTACATTAATGGCACTGAAATGCAGCTTCAAGATAGACTTGCATTTCATTTGCAATATGGAAGCTACTACCATCACAATATCCTAATAATGGTGGGTGGACATAAAACAAGCGGAGGAGAAGCCACTTACCTGTTTGACGTTATAACCCATCTTGGCACTGGTCTCAATGAACATGACGCTCAGCTCCTTGGCCCTTTGTTCACCTTCCTCAATTGTGATTTGCCTGAAAGATAAGTCAGTAGTCATGAGGTCATTGAGCAGAAGTGTGATAAATATATTAAGCACAACAGTTTGATTGTGTGTACTGTACTGTACTGTACTGCCAGCTTTGCAGAAATATCATACGTATGTTTATGGAAGGCGAAAAACAAAAGCAAAATGATGGTTTGCAAAAAGGTAAAGGAGTTACTATAGAATGGGTTTAACTGAATTGCTTTAACATTAAGTTTACTTATTAATTAAGTTAACTTATTAAGATAAGTGTACAGTGATGTACTACGTACTTACAGTATAGAATCAATGTCATTGTGTAGCTGAACCTTGTATGTTAATACAATTGCTATTACATACCTAATTGGCTAAGACTAGCTAAGAAGTGATTAACATTCTGCAGACACTTTGCATGACACTTTAATGAATTTGGCAGGTGAATAACAGACTGTCAGGTGTCCATTAATGGGGGGGAAAAGAACTGCACTGTCCTGCTGACTACACAGCCCATAAAGCCAGAAACGGCTGTTAATACAACTGGGTTTAAATCACCCTGCCGTTGGTCTGCTGCAAGCCATGATGTAACAAGACTGTCTGCTTTGTTCCTCTGCACACAAAGATGATACCCAGCTGGTAGCTATACTACCTTTACACACCGGTAATACCGCACTTGTTTCCTCCTTGGTCTCGAAAGGTTTCCTTATACATACGCTCACAAAGACTCCTGTACATGCAAAACGTCAGTCACAACACACAACATCCTCCTGGCAACATTGAGCAGTAACATAAACCGTGTTTATGCATTGTTGATGTATGAACAAAATGACGCTTTGTAGGATAAGAAAATAAGTTTCTCTGGCAGGAAGAGAACAAAAAGTGCTGCACCGCACGGCTCTGGAGATGTATTTACATAATAACACCACCTGACAGAGACACTGGCGCTGGTGCTATTTCAGGATCCATGCCGCTGAGTTCCGACTTAAAGAACACCGCCGCTTATTAATCATGAACTGTACAACAATGCATGGTGCCCCAACAGTGTGCTTGCATGGCAGCAATGCAATCTGGGACTCCATCCTGTCCTTATAAAAATACCAAAGTGTAACCAAACTATTTATTTTTGTAAGTACCAATTCCATTCAATATCAACCCATATGTGCTTTTCCACACAATACTTTACTAGCAGTGTCCTTAATAAACCCCATAACACCGTCACAAGACTTCAAGGTCTTTGAAGGGAAATCACAGTGTGAGGAGATCTGCTGAAAATTGTAGTGTTATTTTAGAATGGCTTTGAGGGTTCCCACTGTGCTGTCAACACGTAATACAAGTGGCACATTCCTTCAAAAGAGCACCAAAACAGTGTGCTCCACCCATAGCCACCTACAAATAGATTGTGCTCGTCACGGTGACACACACACTATGGAACCCACTGCAGCTCAGAGCCTCAGATATATTGTTATAACAGCAGGTCCCACTGGCATAGGTTCTCAAGTTTGATGACTACAGTATCTGCCATTGAAGAAGCTACAGCCCCCCCCCCCACACACACACACACACACAGATATGGTTTAAAACATTTACAAATTACACTGACATAATTAAAACATTTTAAAAGCTCCATTGTGTATATGCAAAAAGATGAAACAGTTGATTATAAAGAGATCATAAGATTACAGCAACATATGTTAATGTACTTTAATATAATTGTTTGTATATTGGTTTGGTCAAGTGGCCTGTTATTTATAGATGTCCATATAGTACATGGTCTCTGCATTGTAAAGCTTTATCCGCTGCTATGGACTCACACTGTCAGACAACCAGGAAACTGCCATCAGCAGCACTTTCCCTGCCTTTCCAGCAATCTGTTAGTTGTTCAAGCTAAGACACAAGCCTGTCAATGTGAATTTATATTGCTGCAGAAGACCACTCACACTGTTGTGTTAACAGTAATATACATTATATATTTCTAATTATATATGAGTATATAGTACAGATTACTGAGAAAGAAAGCAAAAAGCTAAAACAACGGTCTACTATGAATTGAAGAACTGTTCTGTGAGACATCCATAGTCATTTCTGAAATTCCCACTAGTGCCAATCATTTAAGTCTAGTTATAGGCCAGCTCTTTTTATGTAGTGGACTGGCTTCATTATCAGAGGTGTTCAGCATGAAACCTGTCCAGGAAATAGAATGAAACAGACTTAAGCTCAGCAGATGTGTCTAGACAATGTCAAAGGAAAGCAGTGCCATTTATTACAGGTCCACTGTGAGAAAAAAAAATGAAAAGCACAAGACTGTTGTGTGGAAAGTACAGTACAGTATTAGCACATGAATATTATGATGTCAGGTATACATATTTTATATCTTAACCAGCTAGTAGGTATGGGTTTTGCAATTTTCTTCATTTTCTGAATAAATATCACTTAATATTTTATCTATAATACAATTACATGACTTCCACGAAACATCTGTGGTATTCCTCCCCGCCAAATTTAATTTGGGCAATTTATTTGAGAACCAAAAGCATTGTAGAAACATGCACTCATTTGAGTGAACTACTGGCTGGTGGTTGGCCCATTTGCAAATTTACTTTATTGAAGTTTGGGAAATGGTGGGGCAAGGAATGAGTGGGTGTGTGTCTGTACAAAAACACTGCACATATAGTTGGGCTGATGTAAATTTAAAGTTGAAGATGATTTGTTAATTGAATGATTCCTAGTTAGAAAATGGCTTATATTCTATTCTAACACACTTGTTAAAATGTGTTAGACAAAAAAAAATGGATAAAAAAATAAAAAAAAACGGACAAAAAGGGGCTACCAATACCATGTTTTCACATCAACTAATTTTCATCTGTGTGATTACAGAGATGGAGAGACATTTCTTCTTACCTCTTATCTGCCAGATCTGTTTTATTGCCTACGAGCATAATGATGACATCACTACCTCGCTCTGTTCTGACATCATCTATCCATTTTGATGTCTGCTGGAATGAGTTAACATCTGTTGAGAAAGTGCAGAAACAATGGTTTCTAGTTAGACCAGGTGCTTCCCTTTAGTGTTTTGAACTCCTTTATAGTTTTTGGTTATTAGCTAATTTTCTAAGAACTAAGCAGTCACTGTTATGCTATTATTATTATTATTATATAATAGACAACTGTCAATGTTGTCAAAGCTATTTAACCTTGCAACAATCATGTATGCGCCTTTGGCAGATATTCCAAACATTTCTCTGGATGCCTGGTGTGGCAAATTTACAACCCACATCAGTTTCAAGGTTTAAAAAAAAAAAGGAAAAAAAAAGAGGAATTTTTTAACATGGGATTCCCATGAAATCACAATAAAAATCCATCTCACATGGGAAAATATGTTGTGATGACTTCATTCATTTTCAAATGTCACATTTAATCATAAAAATAAAAGTATGAAAAACAACAAACTATGCAAACCCTGACGTACTGAATAATAAGGCTTGACTCTGGGACTCACAGCAGAGTCCCAGTTTTCAATTTTGGATTAAATACAGACATTTCTCTCTCGTTAAAGACATTTGATGGGTGGGGAGACAATATATTACATTTCATCATCATTCATAATATTGTTCAATTGAGCTAGTTTCTTTGGAAGAAAAAATAAATCTCATTTCAAATTAGTTAATGGCCTCAGGATGAGAAATACCATTTACAGAGTAAATAAACACATTTCCCCAAGTTGAAACTTAGTCCATGGGGAACAGCAGGTGAATATTCCACTCACTTGTGATGTCATAGACCACCACAGCCACCGTGGAGTCCCGTATATAGCTGGGTATGAGGCTCCTGAAGCGCTCCTGTCCCGCTGTGTCCCAGAGCTGCAGCCTCACCTGGGGTTCAGAGAGGAAAGGCTGGGCACATTATTCAGCTCCTCCAGAGAACCAGGAAACAGTTGGCTCTCCGACACACAAACGCACGCATGCACACACACACACACACACGTATGTGGGTACTGTACAATGCACAGACACGTTTATCTGTGTACATACACTGCAATACAGTACACAAACAGTGCAAGTGTGTGTGTGTCAGTTTCCATGTGGCATCCACCTACTGACACATTCAAGGTCATGCTGCTGTATTTCCTAAAGAAACAAACAGATGTGTTCACAGCCTTGACTGTATACATTTGCATATGTTAAACTGGAGACATGACAAGCTCCCAGCCTCAACGGTATCATATCTGAACACATGAAATACATTATTATTATTATTATTATTATTATTATTATTATTATTATTATTATTAGGTGCTGCTCATTGTGTGGTTTATAGCTAGAGGAGATACTTATATTGTTAATACAGTATATACAAACATTCATTTAATGTGATCAATATTGTACAGTGCCTTAAAAGCATCCTGAGAATAAAAGAAATTGTATCAAAGATTCTTACTGTTCGGTCCTCTAAGTACATGGTTTTCGACAGGAAGTCAATTCCAATTGTGGCCTTTTAAAAAGGAAAGAGGAAGAAAATAAGTTAACATGGTTATAGGAAATAATTGAAAGCAGAGGACATTTATTATGCTATGAATTATAAAACACAATGGATTGCGCACATTGCACATGATATATGTATAAATACAAGATCCACACAAAGTCTACAGTAATTTGGCCCAATTAACCCTCATGTGGCCAGACATCTATTAGGACCTTTTTATGATAGGGCTATCTGTTTGGCACCTGGCAGGTGCTGGATATCGAAGAGCTTCTGCACATTTCATCACCCTCATAACATACACACACACACACACAAATAATGCCTAACATTTTGCTTCACTAAGGAAAGGAGTAGGAACACTTCTAATCACTCATCACACAAAATATAAATAAGGTATAACCATAGTAGTTCTGCTAATGCATATGTTCTTTATGATATATGATTTATATGATTTATATAAGATGCAATCGGCATGCATGTATTAGGAGATAGCCTGTATGATGATGGATTGGAATGGACTGGCATTTAAACTTAAATGCATTAGCAAAATCAAAGAAGAATGAAAATATTGAAGGAAAAAGGAGTGAAAATAATTTCTAAGCTAAACATGGAAGTAGTAGCTTCTATAAAGTGTAATAATATTGTGCTTGCCCACAGCCTGCAGATGTTGGGTGTCTCTTGGTAGATAATCAAGTTCTCTGTGAAACCCCTGACATTGCAGTTTGCCTAGGCTAGATCACATTAATAAGCTAGCATTTTGGAGCACTGCGCCTGTCCCTTTTTAGTTTCTGTATTTTGTACATATGTACTGTATTCAAATAGGCACATTAACATGACCGGTAGCCATGTATAATAGTGCTCTAATGGTCTGTGTGTCACAGGGCCAGATGGCACTGGAGGCTCTCTTCAAGGGATGTTTGCTTTCCACAGCCATGCCCATGACTTTCCCCTTTGGCGAGTGTTGCGATATCATCAGGTGTTGTGGCTTGGCAGAGCTCAGCCCTGGCAATCTGGGCTAAGTGTCATATCCTACAAATGGAGACCTTTCTAGCAGCTTCAATTCATTTCCCCATCTACATGATTGTTTTGTTTACCAGGAGATCGTGATCATTCAAGCTTTTCCTCAATTAAAAATTGCAATATGTATTGCAATCAAGCGCTTCGTTATATTTATATGTTTAGCTAGTTGTTTTTAATAGCTACTGTATACTGGTGGGTAATAATTTCCAAGCCTTAAAACAGTGTGTGTGTGTGTGTGTGTGTGTGTGAGTGAGTGAGTGTGTGTGTGTATGCGCACGCACACCCCAACAGGGTGCCCACTGCCCACACGGACAGAATGGGCATCAGCAGCTTGCTCACGCACTTGTTTCCGTAGCGATGCCAGCGACTGCGGTGGAGCAATGTAGAGTCTCTGGCATTAAGAACAGGACATCAATTTTATACCCTTCTTTCCCCTCAGTCCGATCACTTAGTGTACATTATCATATAAAAAGGTGCAAATGATCAACTAAAGACTACACATTACAAACTACATACAGTCCTGTACCAGTCCTGTCATGTCACTAGTATTTGCAACAACAACAAAAAAAACAAAAAAAAAACTGCTTTGGGTGTTCAAGATTAGGGACAGGGATGATATTGGTCAATATTTGATATATTGCAGTCACAGCCACATCCATGGTTTGGGTATGTGCCTTATCTAATGCAGCACCTCCATGTTTAAATATAGAATCCCACAGAGAGTGCTATACATGAACAGATTAAATCCATCTGAATTATTCACATTATCTTTAAATATTAACAAGCACACGTCGATGGCTTCCTGGCCCATGCTACCAATGAGAACAGAGCTTTAAAAAGAAGGAAGAGAGAAATTACATTCATGAACTGTTTGTTCATGTTGTCTAGGACCATCTTACCATATTATTAAAACATTGAAGTATAGAATTCATTTTTATATAATCTATTTTCATACGCCATATAATTCTTTTCCCCCACAAAGAACCTTCTCCCCTCTAATCTAATCTTTTAATCCAGCATTAAATCACATCAAGCCATATATTATTGCGACATGAACAGTGAGATGATGAAATAATTGATCACTGGTGTGACTGATGGGAAAGCTCAGGAGCTGATACTGCAGACAGACAGCAGGGCTGGGCTCTGCTCTCTCTCATTCGTGCCTTCACGAGGACCTCTCTTGGTGGGGGGGGTGCGTGGGCCACAGCTGTGGCTGCCAGAGAAGATGACAGGCAGCCATGCCAGACAGAGGTGAGAAGAAGTGGGTGGTCAGTGGTGTCGCAGTGGGAGGAAGCCCTGGCCCTGCTGGCTGGTCGGAGGCCAACGCTCTGCTCTTACGGAGCCCTCCGGATGGCTCCCTGCAGACGTGGCCCTGGACGGGGCCACAAGCTTAGGGCTCCAGGGCAGCGAATAGCCGAGCAGGCAATTTGGGCGCCTTCATTACAATTTGCACTACTGCTACTGGAGTATGTGTTTAACCCTCCCGCTGTCCGTGTGCGCTTATGCCAGTAGTGGGCGCCAACCACAACACGGACATATGACGTTCTGTGGTTGGCTCCCTCTGCTGGTAGTCTGCTGGAAACCTTACAGCGGGAGGGTTAAGTAGTCCTGTATGTGTTTAAGTAGTGCTGTGCTCGTCTACATGGCAACAAAGAATATGTGCATGAGTAATAAATGACAACACATTTCAAATTGATTGGCAGGGTGGGGCGGGGTGGTTGCTGTCCCCGGCCCAACTGACTGACAGCTCAGACTTTAGCGCCCTGCCCCTGGAGGCGCTGAGCATCTTGGCATGCTCTGCCAAGCAAGCGCGGGCTCCCGCCGCCGTCTCTTCCAGGCTAGCTGGCTCCCCGGGTAGCGCTCCGCTGCGTTACGGGGGTGCACATCTGGCTCTGCTCTCGCGCATCCGTCAGCTGTCACAGGCAGCCATCATGCTCCGCTTCCCCTTTCTAATGGCCATCGCTCTCCAGATATATGCTGCATGGCGTCCATAGGGAGACCAGAGGGAGGCTGTTTAGCTGCTGCCAGATATACAGTAGTATATGGCGAATGCATATCTAAACCCCATGCGCCCCCGCGCAGCACGTTAATGAGCTCACGCATGCAGCATTTGATTCATTCTAATTTACCTTTCAAGTAAGGACACCTCTCCCCGTCACTGAGCAAGCCATTGAGAATATGTGCACCACACACACACACACACTAGGATCTGACTACCAGCAATGTAAAAACAGCAAACAACTAGCTGTGACATTTAAATCTGTTTTTCTGTGCATTACGTAGGATATACACAAAATGATTGCTTTCACAGAAATAACCATGATTATGCTATTCCTGCTCTAGTCTTATGAAAGCAGTCTACTTAAGGCTAAATATATGAGGGCAGGGACAAAGAAGACAATATGGCAGCCGTATAGACACATGTTTGCCTGGGGGGTCAGATGATGCCCATGGAGGAAAAGGGGACCGGGATGAGCATAGAGGATGTGAGATGAAGAAAGCCATTTATCAAGAGTACCACATTCCCTCGTGGTCGGCAGAATGACAGCACTTAGTGGTCCCAGAGATGGGCTGTTACATTTCTAGGACATCATTTATCCGGGCTACATTAAGCCTGAGCTACGGTCATGGCCGTGGACAGGACAGCCCAGGGAGGTCGAACAACACGTTTACTGTGTTCACATCCCACGCCACAGAAATGACTGAAGAATGATACTGAAATGCATCTCAAAAACAGTTTGCCCACAGCTAATAGCATTTAGGCCATTCACATCATTACCCAACACTAACAAATTTACAAGAGAAGTCACGGCTGATTTCATCCTATTATGCTGCAGTACAGATAGTGAGATAAACCATAAGCCATATCAGTGATTTTTAATTAGCACAACACTTGTGATATACAAACTATTAATATTCATGCTTTATCCAGTCTCCAGCATATAATATATTAACATTCTCCTCTATGTCCTCAAGCTGAATGAATGCCAACTATGTTAGGCTAAAGTTGTGTCAGAAAGTCAAAATATGCTAATTCGATGTCAGTACCTGGGCAAAATGCCCCACAATGAAACTGGAGAGAGGGGCTATGAAAATGTTCATTTAACCATCCATTACAGACAATAAACAATGCTGGCTACATTTATCCAGAAAGGTACATTTTCGTTTCCCATCACATCAATCATCACATTTATTTATGACAAAGTATTTATTGATAAACTCTGGTTTATCAGAACAAATATGTAAGACAGCTTTTAAAAATAATTTGAACATCAAGTGAGCATAAACAATGTCTGTCTTTAAATTTGAATACGTGATGCTAGAGAATGATTGCTGATATTTTAACTAAACATCTAAATAAAATTAGACCTCTCCCTTCAACGGTGCTCCCTCAGAAACTCTGCCTCACCCATTGGAAACATATTGCCATGGCTAGGACATTGTTGTGTGGTGCACTCTGCACCACTTTGTGTTCCCATTTACAGAGCCAGGGCTGTGTAGAAACTAATTTGCTAATTTTGACAAAAAGGGAAGTAGTTTACAATTGCTAACTCCACCTTTAACATGCTTCACATTAAAAAACGAAATTCTAGAGCAGAAGACAAATTAATTATGCAGACCATGGCTGTATCAATTCATCAATGATATTTGTAAAGCGTTATAATTTGTAACAAATAGGCAAAATCTGAATAGCATGCTCACATACTGTCAACTAATGCCAGTTTCTCTCACAGTGCATAAGGAGCTGTATAGACACAAACAAGCATAACATATATTGTGTAAACCACTGCCACACTTCTCATGCAACTCCCCAGCACACGAGAGACCTTTGCAAGACCTGCCTATATCAACCTTTGCAATGTGAAGAGATCCATGCATCACGAGGATTGAGGCAGCTTAACGACAAAAAGAACACAGAGCTTAACAATGCCACATGTCTACAGTAAGTATATTTCATTCACGATTTATGAATATAGCAATATAAGAGCAATATTCTACATGGCATCTGTGTAAGCACACATCCATGGAGGAATTTAATCCATGCATAACAAACTCCTCCAAATCTTATTACAGCACAACAGGTTGTGAAATGGAGGGGACTTTGTTCTTTAATCTTTTGTGCTAACATGCAGTTCTGACCTCAATGCTATAGAACTCTCAATAAACGCTCCAATCGAAATTTATTTCCGAACATGCTAAAGACAATGACGAGTAGAGATGGGACTTGTACCGATCATTTGAACATGACGTAAACAAAAGCAACTAACGAATTGCTACCTTGATAAAAAAATAATAAAAATAATTGCAAGTACAATCTTTTTTTTGATACAAACAAGTTGTAATGCTCAGAATTTAACATTAATTTTGCTAAAGTGACCACCTACCTGGTATGTGTTGTCAAAACTGTCATACATGAACCGTGTGATCAGAGACGTTTTTCCAACTGCAAGAGAACAAAAAACAGAACACATGAAATTACTTCAGACAGAGAAACATGCAGCTGTAACAAACTCCATTCAACAGTCAACATAGATATTGGCATGGATGTGACTGTCACCATGGCAACTCATTATTGGGTGTGAGGGTCACCAGAAAGTTATGTCTCATGTGGACCATCCCAGGTGTAATTACAGCACTCTGACATTATCGCTTTCTCTGCCCAAAATGTTCATGCTAAATTAAATGTTCATTTTATATGACACATAACATAACACACGATATGCATAGAAAATGTAAATAGTCTATCTGTGGAAAGCCTGGGGAATATTCTAGAACACCTTTCACATAGCTTTTACAATAAACATTAACATAAAAAACAGAGTGGATTATGGGACTGTGTCACAAGATAAAAATGTGCCTATGAAATACTGTATAGTAGTACAGAAAATAGCTTTGTTTAGCATTACAGTACAATAAACAAAAACAATTTGCATACCAAGATAAAAAAATAATAATTTCAAGTCTCAAATAGACAAAATGTTGAATTCATATAAACGACTATATGTAAACAAGCCTGTTTGCTGCCCTTTCCTGGCACCATGCTGGAATGCTCTCCAAATCAGCAGACATTTGAATAGTGATATTGACACATGGCTTTATACCGTCATGTTTTCATATTACAAAGTCAATTATATTTTGTTTTGCGACTGTAATGTTGATGGTGTCTCATATCATTATACAATGAAAAAGAAGAAAACTGATAGTTTGGCAAAAACATTTAATAATCTAAAGTCATATGGTGAGCAAGATCATAATCACGGAGCTTTGATTATAAATACTATGAAATCTATGAAGTAGAACTGTTAGAAGAAGGGTATGTTTTCACAAATATAAATAAAAATGATATTCATTCTAGAGACTCATAAACCTTTTAATAGATGGAATGGGAGATCCATATTTCGCAGATTTGCTCACATTGCCTTCCCTTATAAAGAGTAAAAACGTCTCACCAACAGAAATCAATGTTTCAATCCATTTAACAACACGATGAGATAGTTGGCAGAGAACTGAACAAGGGTTGACTATTCCTCTCTCAAACGCCAATGTCACTACTATAAAGTGCTGTGATTCTGGTTAATCAAGATAACTAAAGTAATTGTACATCTGTTGAAACAAGGCAATACAATCTAATTTTTCTGCAAGGAACAAGGTGTGGTGTACTGTTCCCTATTTATAATCATTAAAATAGGCAGTAATAAGCATGTTCTTCTGACTAATTCAGAAACACCAAGCTGAATATTAGAATGCACATCTATCACATCATATCAGCATAACATTATAATACATTTAATAAATCTCAAATCTTCACCTTTACAATTATATTCATGACCTTTCAAATTGTTATGGTGAATGAAGATAAATGGTCGTCTACGGTCCAGTGGTTGCCACAGAGAGAGAAAGCCATTCAGTGGGAGACAGGGCGTTACGATGAACAATCCTGTCCAACATCCTCAGTGCTGACTCACTGTGAGCAAGCTCACACACAGCTCTCCAGCTCTGGCGTTGGAAGGCACAGACAGAAAGAAGCTCTGCCCTTCCACTTTGGAACAGAGTTACATTGCAAACAATAGGTGATTGTGACTCTGTGACAACACATTAGGCTCAAGGAAGCATAGGGGCCACACTACTGCTAATAGTTTAATGCCCACTCTTTTCAGGAGCAATAAATAAATACTGTCACAACTGTTTGGAGAATGCACTGATAGCAGATAGAGCCGTCATTTGATCTGGGCCAGGAACCATATTCCCCTGGCCAAGACACACCAAGAATGTGTGGCACTATAGAAATATTGTGCAGTGCGATCCTGGCATGAGCCGCTCTTGCACTTTGCATAATAAGCGTCTACTGAGTGACTGAATTGTAATTGTCTCCATTTTCTCAGCCGTTTGGCATCAGTATTGTAAAGATGTGGCTGAAGTGAAACTGAAATCATAGAAATAAGTAGTTTTACAGTGGGCCCCCCACCCCCAAGCACCACATTACTCTAACTGCATGATTTTCAACAATGCAACAGAATTGAATGTAACAATAGGGCGTCTTTGGTCTTTAGCCATACTTTCCATGCGTTTAGTTACTGTATACTAGCTATATCTTTGATGTCCTCCATTATGCTTCTAGATATCCAAATTAGGATGACAGTTCTTGGGTGAATAAAATTAAATTCAACATTATATAATTTGTCCATATGCAGCCAGAGTGAACAACCTCCCTCTAAAGCCTCCCCTTACAAATTAACATATTTCCGGACAGCTATTGATCCATGAGGCCACTGCCAGACAGTACAACCATTTTCTCTGCCTCTATAGTCTTCCCACGTAGAGCAATGCGCCATCAGCCCTCAGAAAGACATTTCTAGGACCTGTGTAGTGGGATGTGGAGTCATCCAGGTCCAGAGGACAGAGTTGACCATCTAGTGCTGAAGCAGGGGGCCAAGCAGTCAGGTAAAACCACGGCAGATTGGCCACCCGAGGGCAACACCCTCAGGGCCACGGAAGCCAATCAGAGCATGCCGACGTTTCCCTGGCCGTACTCCTGACTCACACGAAGATGGGATGGATACGAATAAAACACCTCCCCGTGATTTTGCACAAAACAGAGATGCGAGCTCGGAGCCAGTGCTCACTGGAATACAATTGTAATAAAAGTAATATTTCATGAAAGGCTACAAGGTGGAGATTTATGGCACTTCCTTGTTGAGGAGTGAAATCAGAGGTCAGACATTAACCATAGAGATACACGTGATGTGGACTGCTTCATATTTTTCCAGAACACCAGCTGCGTCTGTTGCCATGTAAATATGTTCATCACCATGAAAACGTACTAGAAACACACTGTCTAAAAGAGCTACAATCCACTTCTTGTTGCTCTGTTGTCATTGTCGACCCATCCTCTCCAAAACCCCACCCATCGAACTGAGCAGACCTTAAGACTGACCGCCCACTGTGGTTAAAAACTGCATGAACACGTGGCACAATTGGCAGACATCACGTCTGGTACAGTATTCATTTTAAAATACATTTGAATAATGGGTCCTGTACTTTTTACAAATACATTTCTGTGGGCATAGCTCAGTGGAATACCCAATGCTAGCGACAAGCCAATCAGGGCACAGTGAAACCTGAGAGGGGAAGGACGGAGTGCTTCAAAAGAGAGCTTCAAAACACATGGACAAAAAGCTTGGAATCAGGTTGTGTCATGCTGTGGCAGCTTGTACCAGAGAATAAAAATTAAGTTACTGCACATTTAAGAGAGATTAGTTTGGGTGAATATGACTCATGCAATTTATATTTATAAAGCTACTTTATACCCACTACAAGTGCACACTCAAATACTGCTGCTTTGATTGCAAACATTTACAAGTAAGTAAGTAAGTTTAAGTATATGTTCATATCCAAGGGACCAGTTTATGTTCTAAAGTCAATCTAGTCACATCTGCAATTCCAAGATAAAAGTATCATAGGCTACTGCATGTTTTAAAGTGGACATACTTTCCACATGTTGACAGTTCCTTGGAGGCATCTATGCAATGTATGTGACATGCTTAGGTGAAAATACCACATAGATTATGTGGAATAGCACCATATTATGCCCATTTTTAGCATACTCTGCTCATTGACATGAGCAGAGTATGCCCCGCCCCCTCCTCTGCATAGTACCCTGACATGACCTTGCTACTGTGTCGAACATTAAACTTTTACTTACATTTGCGTACTGGCAGTCAACTTCAATTTCTTGTTGCTTGTTTATCGTTTTTTTCTGAATACTACAATAGATTACTATGGGTGGTCATATTGTTGGGCATTACAAAACAAACTAAGGAGCTTCTACATACAGTAGCAAGTATGCACTTTTATAATTTGCCTGTTCGGCCATTACAGACAGAGAAGGTAACAGTCGACATAACTAATTTTCATGCATTGACTCTTTAAATGATATGTTAAACAGCTAAAACAGTGGCTTAACATTCTGTACAGTGTGTGCATCATAAATCATCAGTCGTCAGAACTGACACCAAGACAGGAAAAAGCAAATGGCCTCCAAAATATACTACTGCCAATCGAAATGATTAACTGAGTAAGGAAGCATTAGTGAACTACTTTATCCATTTCCAATTTAGTACTTTATCTAATTCCTCAGTTTAAGTACTCAGCCACAACACAGAGCAGATGCTGCTGACATTACAGAGTACACAAAACAAATGGCACAGTTAAACTGAGTTCAGGCTATTATTCACAAAGGAGTAGATTGTGAAATTGATAGGTACCAAGCTCTAAACACAACCGTTGCTTTTGTTTTGGTAGTCTCCAATAGGCAGCCATCCATTTAAAAACATACTCCTCCTCTGGGCATCATTACATACCAAGATCATATTCTGCCGTTTTCTTGTTTGACATCAGAGAGAGAGAGAGAGAGAGAGAGCTGAAATATTACTGAGATAACAGAAGGAGGTGTGCTGGTATTTTAGAGTATAATTGACAAGTTAGGGTGAAATAGATTTTAAACTAAACATACAAAATAGTGTCACTAAAGTATTGTAAGTGCTGTCTCAGAGGTGTATAAACATCTAGCTCTCAGTTCAACATCTTCGTGGACAACTGTGGGTATTTACAGTATGTGAAATATACAGTCTATTTACTAAGAAGCAGTGATACAATAAAATAACTGAAGAATGAGAAGACTGTATTTTGGCTGAATATATTTTATTCAATACCAACCATGGTTTTTACTACTTTAACAAGTAAGGGTGGATTGAAAAAAGCAATGCAATAACCTTTAAGAAACAACTAGAAGGCTAGTATAGTATAGTCTAATAGTACTAGAACAATAAGAACATGCTGATTTACAATAACAACATGCTGATTTAGCATCCACAACTGGGTAAGTATAGAAACACTCCATTCAAAGTTGTAGCTGGAGTGCCATATAGGGGCTGCAGTGTGAATAGGGGTCAATCAAATCCTTAGCAGATTATTTGATGACCTTCAACCAATCAGAGCAAGAACCACAGAGATGATTTTCTGAACGCAGGCCTGTGAAAAGCACTTAATGTTGATTGGGCTGACTGTAACTGTTTTAAAATGGAAAGCTCCAAGACTGAGATGTAGGCATAGCATCAGGATAGTTTGAACTAGGCACACAACAAATTGTATACATAGACTGAACCTGAGGAACTGCTGCAATATGAACTCTTTTCAGGGCACATCCATTTACCAATACCTCTGAATAATGGATGAACTAGGCTTTCAGACCGAGCAATGGCTAAGTCTGAACACATGAACAGCGAAATACCATTTCTTTGGTCTTATTCAGTGTAATGAGGCATTTCGCTTTCCATAAAAGTGTTAAAAACACACTAACAGGCTACGATACACCTCCATGCACGCCAAGGTGTGACATGGCTCTGTCAAATAGGACTCTCCTGGCGGTTGTGATTGCCTAGGGAGAGGAGATACAAGCCATACATCTCCCATGAAGCCAAGAGCCTTAAAAAAGGCCAGCTCAACGTTTTAATGTGTAAATGAGATTGCATTCTTACAAAGCAGACAGCTGCTAGAAACTACAGGAGTACAAGATGGCATGCCTCTTTGAGCATTTTTACTTGACAATTAATCATCATACAAATAATTATAATTGCCAATTTATTATAACTTGTTTTTGTTCTTTATACTGTATGCCTATTATAGTATAATACCACTAATTAACCTTCTCATCACGGTTCACAGAACACACAAATGCCTGTATTGTCAAAAACACAGGAACGTCTGATTGACAGCATACTGAAAGAGTTCATAGCTCAACTAAATAAGCACCCAGCTAGTCAAAGCAATGCTATAGGTACTGTACATCAGCAGATTAACAATAACAGTTCATTCACAAGCCTTAACTTGTCCAACAAATTCACGTGTGTTGGCGAGACCGTTCATTAATGTAGGATCAACCAACTATGACTATTATATAATAATAATAATAATAATAATAATAATAATAATAATAATAATAAATAATCATGATACAATCAAATAATAATTTTACATAGAGACATCAGTACAAATAAATACTGTCAGTATTGGATCAGTTACTCAATCTACAAAATAAGATGGCACATAACACTCTTCCCTCACCAATAAAGTAAATGAAATAAAATGGTCAAAGACAAACTAAGACAAAAAATAAGATAATGAAAGAACAGACTGGCAGACACCTACAGACAGAAATATTGGAAATGTGACAAACAACGAAGAGCTAAATGTAAGGGTGGGCTGACTGGCAGATGTTAATTTAGAATAAGAAATGTTTGGAAAATGTATTACTGGCACAATGTTGAAAAACATTTGATCTGACAAAATGGATAAACTCCAAGGACAACAGGCTTTGCCAAATGGATGACAGGCCATTTCTATCCCCCCAAATAATTTACTAAATTAAAAAATCATATCAAAGCTTCAAACTGTCAGGCCAAACATACCAGAGGATTTAGAAAAATGTTAATTCTTTGATTTAAAAATGTCATTGTAATTGTATATTTACAATAGGTACCATAGAAATGAGGTCACCGCCACATATAATTTTTAATATAAAATATCTTAGTTTAACCTACTCCAAATTACTATTTTGAGTTAAAAGTCAGGGACAAACTTGCTTGCTTGCTTCCAGTTTTCTTTATTCCTAATCCTTTGTCAATTGTGAATAGCATAAAATCAATGCCATTTATTTATGTGATCTGGCAGAAACCTATAATATAGAACAATTATGGAGATACAGTTGAATGTGGTTGATTGTGTGGAGCTAATTTCACAACTCTAACTATTACATAAACTGTAAAACTGTCCATCCAAGACTCCAATATCAACATATTACACTGAGCAAGGAGCCCATATGAGCAGTAATTAGTGATGGTCGAATCCATTTCCTGCCGTCTGCCAAATAATTACACAATATAATTGGTGTCAGAGGTCTGTCAATTTCACCAGATAGGCAGTCATAGCAATATGCAGTAGCCAGTCTTAAAATACCAGTAGTGGTTACATTAAACCATATCTAACTAACTCAAAACAACTTCAATATTTTAAATGACACTGAACAGTGGGTGTGTGGAGTCACAACCTGGCCTGCACGCCTTTGAAGTAATAGAGCAGCGAAGCGAGCTTTCAAATTAACTAATCCAGTGTTAGTCAGTGAATTCAGTGTAGCTAGTGATTGGCCGTCAAGTTCGGCATGTTTTGCCACAAACGTAAACCCCCAAACAGGGGTGGCTGGAGGAATAAGGCTCAGAGGTATGGGAGTGTCTGGCTGGTACTTATGGGTTGGGAGTCGGACTATATGGCCCCAGGTTTTGCAAATCTACGAGCAATCAACCTGACACCACCCAGGAGCTGCAACAGAGTTGCCTACAGGCCCTGGGAGCCAGAATACTAGCCTGGGACATCACAGTGGATTGAGGGTTGTGTCTGCCTACTGTTTTGCAGTTACTGTGCAAGTAATGCTTTCTTTACACAGCTTAATAAAACGTTGCTCCCTACCATGTTAAACTAGAATGACAAATGGCTAGCTTGCCTCCGCATCGCAAATCCCAGCAGGTTCCTCGCTCCGGTCTTCTCATTGGCCTAATCATGAGGCGCTATATACTAACAACAGCTTTAACCAAAACATCCATCTCACAGCGGTAGCTCTCTCTCTTGTGCACATCCTGTCTGGAGCATGCTTGAAGTATATTGAAGCTTGGCAGGACAGCCACTAAGCCACAGGTTGAACAGCCAATCACTTAGACAGGACACCTCCTGGATTCCAGTTTTATTGGTACTTCATCAAGATGCATTGGAAATGGATGGAAACAATTATTACAATGCCGCCACTGGTATGCTAATAGCACCCGAAGACCATTATTTACATTATTGCTTAATTTCAAATTTCCCCCATGTAATGAAAATACATTGAGTGTCGCATCCCTTGTGTTCCTGTTCTTATCTCATCTCTGTGACCTTATTAAGCTTGGACAGAGACTGGGTGTTAATTAAGTTGGGCTGGGTGGCTGGGTCTCAGTCAAGGAGGGGCTACGTGGGCAAAGTGTTGGCTGAATCGCCCCCGTGATGAGGGCTCGTCTGGGGGAAGAGTACTCATGGAGACCTGCTGAACTCGGTGGAGTGGCACGGCTCACCCTGGCTAAATGACAGGCTCGCCTCTGCAGTAGGGACTTTAGCCACAGAAGCGTTCAGCTGTTCGAGCAACTGTGACTCTGCTTAAAGTGGCATGCACACTGTCTGGCTGTGTCTCATACACAGACGAACCACCCCCTGCCTCTGTTATCTGCTGGGGTATAGCCAGAGATCTCTGATAAGGCAGCAAAACATTCACCTTTATACTGCAAGGAAAATGAGGGAGAACATGTCCCACATCTATGTTATCATTATATTTACATTATATTAGCATAAATTAACTATTTTCTTATGCTCCTAAAATAATCTCAGATTAGTACCAATGTTTTATCCTTACCCTTTATTTTCCCTTCAAAACCACTGGAACATGCAGACAGTGTACATCAGCTTCTCTACATGATAGGCTGGGCAGCAGACAAATTGCAAACCACTTTTCCCTGTGAGCACAGAGTGTAAGTAAAGCAGTGCTTTCCCATGAGCATTTGGGAACTGCTACTGTATGCAGCGTACTACACAGTATACAGGCTCCTGCTCAGTATTCCTCAAATGGAGCCCAGGTCCTTCAGGACCAAGAATTGACTGAGGTGCATTTTAGCATATTAGCAACACTTTTAAGATACATTATTTTAAATTCAATTGTATATATTCGCTCTTCAGGGATTCCTCATGCATCACATTAGTTAGAAGGCACAACTTAAAACCTGTTCTTTGTAAATTACTGCTACAGTATCTGGTATCATAACAGTTATCCAAGCACTTAATGTGAAGAGATGTTATGGAATCAAGACATGCTAAAAGCTTAATGAGCCTATATTGTACAGAAGAGGCAGAGAAGAGTTTGAATGGGTCCCCACTAGACTCCGATACTCTGCATAGAATTGCTACATAATAAATACCCTGCCCAAAACAGGAAGTCTTGAAAAGCTGTTACACTAAACCCCTTTAACCGAGGAACACTGTTTATCAACCACCAGTGTGCTGAAACAGCACGCAGGCATCAAGACATCCCTGCTGGCTTGAAGGCCATGGGTTAGCCAGATGTGGGACTGATGTTTTATGATCAATCTCCCCACAACCCTTTACACACATGCTTCCCAAAACAACCTCCCCCTTCCTCCACCCAGCCAGTTAAGGGCAGCTGAGCCGATCAATAGCAGATCAAAGCTGTCAGGGGGCTGTTTCCCCCAATCCATCAGGGAAGACGCTCGCTCACTGGGAAGGTGCAATGAGATGTGAAATGAGACAGACACACAGTTATCTTCAGACGCTGCTAGATTACTCAGTATTACAGCAACAGAGCCGCTGCTCAAGAAACTAGTAAGCTGGACTCCAGTGTAATGTTTCTGCTGGCACACAACAGTTCCTAATGTAGGGTTAGCAGCAGGAAGACTAACTCCATTCTGTATCTACATCTAGGTCAAGATCTCCAGTCTGACGCATCAAGAAAGAGTCAGGCAGGCTGACAGCATGTTTTACTAATTGTAGGGTATTTAGATGATGAAAGATACTAGCCTACATACCACTGGAGCCAGCAGGGGAGGCCAATTAATCTCTGTGTGTGTACTGTAGGTGCTATGGGCATCCACACAGGCTGGCTACGACAAAGCAAAGCTACCATGTTGAGCACTAGGGCCACCTGCGCTTTGCTAGCTATTCCCTGCAAAGCTTGCCCAGCTGGCAGCCATTTCTTTTTAAAACATGACCTCATCCTAGACTCGCAGCAGGCACTCCAGAGAGCCTTACCCACATTGTCATACAATAGAGAAAGATTTTTACGACAATTAGCATTTTTGTTTGTTTTGGAAAATATTAAATTAAATTGTGGTAGATTGGCATTGTTTTGATAAATTGTCACATACTTCTCAACATCCCAAAATAGTTTTCTGTGATTTTTTACGAAATTCTGAGCAAAGAAAGGCAGGAGGCTGCAAAGCTATTGCAGATGATACAAAATAGTTACTGTAAGATATTCAAATGATCCAGTGCTCTACATCAGGATGAGTGTGGAAGAGTGAAATATCTCACCTTGCTGAAAGAACTACTGTTTATTACCTTTGACCATTTTTGGTCAAGCCTAGAAAACGAATTAGTGTGTTCTGGAAAACAGCATTCTGTTTCACTGAGTGACTGCAGAGCTAACATATTTTGACCACCTAGCTAGCTTGCCTATTATGCTTTCCAACCATGAGGAATTGTGAATGCTGAAAGGATGTTTGACTATCAGCCCTTTGTGCAAGCCTAGGGTGTTACCGGGCTGTTGTGGCAATTCTAAGGGCTGTCTTTAAATAGTGTAACTATATAAGTCTCAGTTGACTCTATTACCAGATATTTTATTTATCATTGCGGTATTAAAACAAACAAAATAATGATGACTGGTTTCCATATAGTAATAAAATAAATGTATTATTTCCAAATACACCACAGGGTCAAGGCACAGAGCAACACATTAGCCATCACTGTAAGTTAATACAGATCTGGAAGAGAAAAGACAAAAGAAATGTTATTTTAAGATTATAAAATAAATCCACTGATAGCCATGGAGAAATAGGATTTAATGAATTTGGAAGAAATGCAATGGGTGAAAATCCCTTAACCTACAAAGCCCTTTTCTATAACTAGTCTCAAATCTGAACCCGATGCAGACAGTATCAACCAATGCAAATTCAACTTTAGGACATGGATGGAGAATAGGTAGGTGTGTGGTGATTTAACACACATTTTATATTAAACCCAGATATTTTAGGCTCAGTTGATTGACCCCCCCCCCCTTCCCCCAACACACACACGCACATAGATTTATCCTTCCCCCAAATGACTTAATTTTCACATTATCATATATTGTATATTTAATAAAAGTATTTAAATGTATGAATATAGTATTTAAATATCATTTAAATATGTTGTTATTGTCATCAAATCCATACATTTTTCTAACTGTATTTTGTATTGTTTATAAGTATTATTCAGCAATATTTTAAGCTGGTAGTATTTTGTGAAATGCCCTGAGAAATTGAATATGACATTTGGATGAGTTAGCAAAATCTCATGTTAGACATACTTATGCATCTACGCAATGTATTCCCATGTGTTTGTTTGAGGTGAAATGAACCATATAGCGCAGAGTATTACCTCCAAACAACTGAGTTCTAGCAAATGTCATGCAGTGCTGCTGTCTCAAAACCCTGCCTATGGCAAAATGTCCATGACCCAATAAAGTGGAGAAATGCAAAGCGCTAGTAATCTGCAGTGCTCCAACTCTAAGGTCCAATTGGTTTATTGCAGGATGGAGGTTGTCGTGAAGTAGTTTCTGTGTTAAGGAATCGGCACACATAATAAAAACTGATGATTTTGCATCTTAATGCCTATGCTCTGAGCATTGCCTCACAGAACAAGCAAGGATCAGAGATATCAGAGCAGAGCAAGGTCTATACCACCATACGGTATTACAGTTGAATTCTAAATTAGTTTGCTACACTTAGTTTTGTTGATGCTTGTATGTTTATGTGATGTTTGCTGGAGTAAACCAACCATGACCAATTCCTGTTATGTGTATTTGTAATGAAAAAATAAACTTAACAAACTGTACATTATGTACAATCTTATGTTTATTTACTTAAATTGACTGTTGATCCAAGAACTCCATAGCCTCTACTGTATTATGGTATTACCACAATTTATAGGAATACATAGATTTCATGGAGAACCATCATTTTCTCATCACTACATCCTCTACCCTTCCTTCCATTACTAACAGGCCTTTAATCAACATAAGCCTTCCCCAACAAAAGGCTTGCAGTCTCCTTTATGACAACTTCGCTGCACATGCCCTGGCTCCTGACACACTTCAGTCCAGTTATGTACATTAATAAATGATAGCAACAGACCTGATGCCTGGACAACTGGCTGCAATTATGGCAGCCATGTCAGGAAGACGCAGCTTCCTCACAGAGTCATCCAGTCAAACAGCAAGCTGGAGCTGCCACAGTCTGGATGCACACTGACTGGGGGGAAAAGAAATACAGTCTCGGGGTACTGGGCTGTGCTCAGCGTGATAACAGACCCTCTGTTGTACAGTTATCTCCAGCAGACTGGCTAGAATTCCTCATCCACGTGCCTTATTTCACATCAGGGTCGCCAATGGCTCAGCACTTTAGCAACCCAGACAGGTCTTTACTTCAACAAACACCACAGATACTGCATGTAGGCCAATGTAAGGCCAGGCAAGCAGAGCATCTCACCTTCCTAAAGCCTTACCCTGTCTATATCGATACTTAGTGAGCCAGTGTATTTTGTCCTTGTGGACATTTTAGAGGGGAGCTTTATGGTAATTAAAAAGCAATGCTGACTTCTGCAACAAACATAATAATAAAACAACTGTAGATGTCTTAATTTTACAAACTTGCCAAATCAATTCGAAGCAGGAGGGATATTGATTAGATTATGTAGTCAATATTTCTACAGAATTGGCTTGATTCCACTTTCTATATGTCTGTCAAATATGAAAAATATTAAGCTCTTGGATAACTACTATATTATCAAATGCTATACTAAGGTAGATATTAAAGCACAAAGTAAGGTTCAAAATGTGACACAATATAGAAAAAACTATACGAAAATCACAGGTTAGTTGAAAAAAAGGAAGTAATCCTTAAATGCAATTTATGAATTCAGATACAGTCAGGTCTATTAAATCTATTTTTTTAACTCAGACAATAAGAGAAATAGCCCCTAAATGTTGGTCCCCAAATTTGCTATGTTATCAGAAAGTAGTAAGAATGAAACATTCTTTCTGATAACATAGCAAAAAATATAACATAAAAAAGCATAAAAAATATGCAATAGAAACAACCATGAACACCATTCAAATAATACATTTCGTAATGTGATTTGATTGAACAAGATAAAAAGTAAAATATTCCACAATCTAAATTTTTAGGTTCCTGGTCTCAACATTGACAAGCAGTGATTTTTAGGAGATAGCCAAATTGGCAAGTGAATTATGGCGACACTGGTCAGTTGTTAGTCAAATACTCAGCAAATGTATTATTTAGGTAATAGTTGTTTGGTTCTGACCTTCTGACGCATTCTATGGCTCTAGGCTAAGGTGAGGATGCTCAAGTAAAACCTGAAGAGTATACATGAGGACTGGAAATGTTAGTTCTGCAAAATAGCACATAGGCCTAATGTAAATAATAACACATACACATCATTATTATTTGTAATGTCCCAATCCACATTAAGTATTGGATTTGAGAAAAAAAAGGAAAAAAGTGAGTTGCACCCGTGTCAACTGATGAATGGAAATTTGATATTTTATTACTGAACCAATTCATTGAAATAAAGTAGACTGTAGTCTTCTATGCACATTGGGCTAAATTTTAATATTCAGAATGCAGGTTACTAAATATTAAAGCTATTGTAATATCCTAAAAGATAAAAACTCTCCAAATTGGTTACATAAAAATAAAATAGTGAATACATTTTATCAAAAGGGACATCACACTTGACATAGGTAAACCTCATTGTGTCAGTGGAGATTTGTGTTTGGTATTTGTTCATTCTAAAGACAAGGCAAAGTAAATATATTAATTTTGAATTAATCCAGCTCAAAGTTAGTCATTTATTCTGATGCCTTATTCAATACAGTGGAAGAGACAGAGCCTGTCTCAGGATGTAGGCAAGTAAAGCCTGGGATGGAGACATGAATCATAGATGAGTTTCGTTCCGGATGCCATAGCCTATATGAAAAAGGAGATAAGCCTACTTTCGTTTCAAGGCATGTTATGATTGTAGCAGCGTAGAATACAAGTCATCATGCAAGTAAAGAAATAACGCAGTCATTTCCAGAATGTAGAAAGAAACAATACTACGGCAGCATCTGCAGACACACAAGTTATCTATCGCCACTGACAACCTGGGTGTGTCTCAACACACACACACACACACACACACACACACACACACACACAGAAATATTGACGAACTTATGATTTTCCGAGAAATTGGTGAATACCCCATTAAGCCGTGCACATTTTCCACAGATTTAATAAAGTATTTATCTTTCTTAATTGCTAGGGATTTTATTAAATTGCGCACAAATTATAGTAGCCTAACGTCCGGGGATGCTTACATCTGCGATACCATAAGCTTCGAATGTGTATCGCCTATATTACTATTTATACTGTAAACGCAACTACACCCATTCCTCCATTGTGAGAACGGATCGCCCCCTGATATGATTAAATATCCCCAACGCACGATAGGCTACTCAAACACATTAAAACAAGTTATTTGACAACACTTTGCCATGTTACTGAATTAAGCTCAACGTCACACACATCCTATAGACGGCTCTGACACGTCGGTTTCCTCAACCACATTAACTTGTAGACTGACTGTCCCTGTTATGCAGCAGGTGCAATGGGTTCACGTTTACCAATGCGAACTTCTCATGAGAATTCAGAATGACTTACCACTTTGCTCTCCGAGAAAGACGAGTTTGAATTTTCTTAAAGGGTTTCCAAAGTCGCTGCCCACAGACATGTTGATGCTATTCGGAGTGTTTTCCCCAATAGTTGGGCTTAGGAAGATGCTGGATAGACTATACGGCGAAGTACCTACTCGTAACAACCCCGCTCCGTGATGGGAATGCAGCACTGTAGCTTTTGCCTTTAGCGGACTGAGCGCATGCGCGGCCTCACCTCGCTCTCTTTAAAAAACTGTCAGACTCCGATATGACGTCATGTAAAGGAGTGGGAGGAATACAATATGCTTTTCAAAGCTTTTATCACGTTGTTTGGGTAAGGAAGTTTCTCTGGAGGACTGTAACATATGAAGATACAGTGATGTGGGTACTAGGTAGGAGTGTAGTTAGGAAGAAATGCGGGGAGGTGGTGATAAAAATAAGTGAATGATGTCACTAGTGAGATTAGTCAGTGCCCATATTTGTCATTTTTATTTGATCAGTTAAAAATTCGTTCACATGAACAGCAATGTGGGCTACAAAACTGAAATGAGAACCTTGCCATTACAAAGCAGAGTAACTCATAGCATTTGATGTCTGAATATGCATTGTAGAGTGAAACAGTGTGATTATCATTGTGTAAAATATAACAACTCACCTATGCTGTGTGTTTGAGACAAACACCTAAATAATAAACTTAAATATTAAGCTAGATTTAACAATGTTGCCATTTGCAACTAGAAACCTGAAAAGGTTCCTGCCTTAAGAGGCAGTGAACAGCCAGACATTTGTCCTTCACATGAACAGTCATGCTTTCCATTGTCTGTCAGATCCATGAAAAATGTTTTGAGGTATGAACATAGTTAGCGGAATCTGGTCCTGTTTTAAGGGAGGTTCATATATCACATTCATATATCAAAAGATTATTGTATACCAATCAAGAAGTTCATAAATATATATATATATATATATATATATATATATCCCACGTGATGTCCTTATAAATATTGTATTTGGCCACCCAGCACCGCCATCTGATTGTGTATGATTTTGTGTGTTTTTTAATTGGCATGTGTGTATTTTAATCCTCTTGTTGTTTCAAACACACACCTTGTTGTGCCAGCAGTGCACATCATGTGTGTGTAAGCTGTAGAATTTGGTTTAGTGCCGTCTATCTGCCACAAAAAGCTAGTGATTTGGGTCATTTTTACCCAAAGGGCATCACAAGGGTTAAATTATACAGTATTACAAAAAGTTAATATTGAATCTCAATGTACATTTGCGGAAAATCCCATGCATCTGCTGAAAAAGTAGAAAAAATACTGTACATTTACATAGATACAGTATGCAAATTCGTATATTTTTTTACATCGTTCATCTTCTCAATTTGTCCAGTTGGGACACAACTTGAATGGCAGGTAGTCAAAGGTCACATAAGGAATTGAGATTATGTTCCCATTTGATCCTCGAGAAGGTGGGCCAACATTTTATGTACAAAACCTCAACAGAGCAGAGGTTCATATCAATGAGGATGTCTCTGGACATCTCTGGAACGAAGGCAGTAAACAAGTCTGGTTACAGTGGTCCATCATGGCACTTCTCCAGACTGTACTCCCTTGTTCGCTGAACCTTCCAGCCCAGCACAACCAGCAGTAAAATCCCCATGACTTTATAAGCTATCTGTAAGCCCAGATACCTGGTGGAGAGAGAGAATATTTATTTTTATATATATATATATATATATATATATATATATATATATATATATATATATATATATTCTAATTTAGATAGCTATTGCATAAATATAACTTAGCATCAATATAAAAAATATATACTCTATCCAGAAAATAATACAGCATACATAATAAGGGTGTAGGGTTTCAAAGTGTCTGGAGAAATAACACTATTTCTGGCCAGGTATTATATGCTATATTAAATATAATAATTACATAATCAATTTCGATACACCACCACTTTAATACCAATTTGAAGTTTTCTAACCTGTTCCTCAAAACATTGTTGTCATAGTAACCGCAGCTAAGCTTCTTCCCGCAGACGTTCTTCCACCGGATGCACGAAGAGTCAATGGCCATCCCATACAAAGCAGGAGCTGGTAGCCAGGCTGAGCAAATAAAGTTTTATAAATATAAGTCCTACACTAGTGGCTAGAGGGCTCAGAGTTCAGTGAAGTCATTATATATTAAAATAATAATGTATTTTTCTGATGTTATTTTGATAGCATAAGAATAATGTAGCAATGAAATAATTCATATTGTTTACCAAGCACTCTCATGAGCAGAAATTGGACTCCTATAGCAAACGACTTCTCTTCTTGTGGAACCGTTCTGAAAAGCAACACAAAATAAATCATATCATTAAATAACTACCTTCTTGTACTGGCAGTACACACAGTAAAGTACTCTGTTATTGCTAGTCTAACAGGCAAACATGCATTACTTTGTAAATGCTGTCCAAACATGACCAATACAATGAATGTGGATGTTTCTCTCCTACCTGAGGATCATCATATAGATGGGGTTGTGTGTCAGGCTGGCGATGAGGCATGCAAGGGAGAGGAGGAACATGACCGGTAGGAGAAAATGAGGGCAACTGTTTGGGCAGGGACCAGGATGGGCACTACCCTCGCTGCCAGATACACACCCACAGCTCGTATAGGACTGGATCCAGGAAGACAAACACGTGTTACACTATTTATTATCTCACATTATGGGATTGTTATAACCTGTCTAATGCTGTATCACAGGATGGTACTGCTTGGTATGGAATTGTTGTGCCACCTAATTAAACTGTTTTGATCCAATGGATTTCTCTAACATACATCCCACAGTAGTGTTATATGAGTAACACTAAATCAATATATATATATATATATATATATATATATATATATATATATAAAATAATAATTTGATACAATACTAATAAGAACAAATGCCAGACAAGACCAGCCCCTTGCCATTATGCTAGCATGTCTTCTGATACCTGCAGATTATGAACAAACCAACAGCTAATGTTTCCATTGGTTAACTGACCAACCTCTCCTAACCTGCCCCAACCAATCACTAGTTGATACAGTAACCTTTGAAGATCTCCTGTCTAGCATCTGCCTAACAAGCCAGTGCATATAGTTATTACTGAAGCCTAATCCCTTAAGATACTTGTAGCCGCTGCCTAAACCTGTGTTTATGTATTATATGCAGAGTCAAATTGCCCAAATTAGCAGTCCTACCACTTTTCACCGCCTGAAACATATTAAAATGCTATAGCTCTGCCCCTCATACTTCCTGTATGCCATGTGGTTAATTGCACATTGATTTTAACATTGATTTTCACATTGGTAGCACAGCACACTAGTAACATTTGCTGACCTGTATGTAGCGAAACCTATTTACATAATTCGCATATCAATGAAAAAATCCATCATAGATCCGCCAGTGGTTCAGTAAGATGCCTGCAACCATGTCTATGTTGCCCCAAAGACTGAGTGCTTCAAACTCTTTTGTGTCCAACCTACTGTATTTCCCTTTGTGTTGTCTCAACATAATACAACAGAGCCTAATGTGAGTGGACCGAAGAGCAGTGTTCTGCAGTTTGTTACTTGTTAAATATGTTTTTGTTAAACCATGACACTCTGGTTAATTGCTCTATGTTTAGTTACTCTGTCCTAACCACCAAAAGTAGGCAAATAGGACAGACATACTGTATTTTGAGTACACTAAAGGTGTAATGTGTCCAGTCTGGCCACCGGGGGTCAGCACACAACAAGCCCATATTAATTTATTTCCTCATTGTGGATGTTCTAAAAAGGGATTATTGGTATAATCTGAGCATGCCACATCAAATATATTATTAATATTATTAATACTGCTACTGACTTATTGACTACACCATAATTCCCCAAGTTTGTGATAAATCATTTACTGAATATGGATAGAAGTACAAAATGAAAAGTAAAAGTTACAAGACAAACATCTCAAATAGACATGTAAGTGGATAGAAAGGGTATAATCACCTGGACTCTGTAGATGTTGTTGGGTTCTCTAGTGAAATTGGTACACCCTGCATGGCAAGGAGATATATATTCTATGCCATCAGAACCACACACTGGGTTAAAGGCATTGGCTGGACATGAGCAATTGGAGTAGCACATGGCTAGAGACCTATAGAGAAGTATAGAGACGAAAGGATTCATAGTTCTGTCACCACAGTAAAGACCAAACAAAAGTGTGTGGTTTGGGATCTTGTTTTACATCTGATTCCCAATATATCCCAATGTTAGATCATATAATAATATTACTGTATGTAGTAGAAGCAATTGATACATTTCCTATATCCTCCGTAAAAGTAAGATAATGCTGATAATAATCACAGATAATTAAAATTAAATAAATTAGACTACCTGAAGCCCAATATCATTATTGTGAGGACATACTATTGTAATTAGAGAATTTGACAGTAATACACCTAATGCCAGAAAGTTTTGACTTTGGCTTTAGTCAACATTTCAGCAAACACTATGTTAAACTGAGAGATCACTCAGCCAGCAGATTATCTCTCTTGTGGGACTCATGTTGACCTTATAAACCCTATATAACAGCGAATCTGTCTTCTTCAGAGGAAAGTGCAGAAAAACACATTTCCAGAAAGTGACATGATCTTGCATGATGTGGTAAAAACATATTTAAAGAACAGAGCAGAAAAGGTTTTTGCATGGCAGATTGTGAGTGCTCAAACTTCCAGAAGAATTGTAATATTACAACCTCTGGGTTGCGAATGTGCCTCTCACTAGTGAAACCTTTCAAAATGTGAGCACAGCCTTACCCATGCAGTTCAGTTTGGGGGTGATTAACCTCTGAAACCTTCTGTGTGGGACAACCCATGAAGAAGAGAGGTATGCAGAGGAGAAGGGAAGTAGTCAGCATGGCAACAGAGAAGCGTGGAATTGCCTTCAGGGAAAGACCTGTCCTCTTCATGATAATCCCACCGATGAGCATCCCCACTGCAAGTGCTGGTAGATTGACTGCACCTGAGGGTTTATTACAGATCTCAGCCAGAGACTTCACATGCTCTTTGTCAATATTTGTCTACATTCATAGTATACTGCATTCATAAGGGATACACCAAATGATTATGCTTATTAAAGGTCTTGTGTCAGAAAGGTGTTTCAATTTTATAGATCAGGGAGATCCCACTTGATGGATGAAGGATAAGTGACATCTTCATTGTTATTGGTATCTGCAGTTGTCAAACCTCAGTAAATATGCAGAATACTCTGTAGCTCAACTTCAACCTGAGAATTTTACTGTGCAGTCTAGTGAACTGCCTGCATGGTGGGACCAGCTCTCTAACATTCACTTGAAACGAGATGCTGCAAAGATGCAAAATGCTGCAGCGGTTACTTACTTGCTAGTTAGGAATAATGTGAAATCATGTTTTATTTATAGAGTAATGAATTGAAAATGGTTGGCTACTTGTGTGTGTATTTAATTATTTTAACAGACTTTAAAACAGACAGCCACCCTTTATTTTACAGTAAGCAGTTCTGGCCTGTACAGCATCTATTAAATCTTTATTGTGTGTATCAGTTGTGTGCTATGGTTTCCTGAGGCTTATAATGACCATTAATGACCTATACAAATATATTTTACAGCACTTTCACTTGCGTTTATAATTGTACGTACCTAAAAGAAGACTGCTGTAGGCCGTTGAAGCGCTGTATTGGCGTTCCAGATACTTGGTCAGGAAGGTAGCTAGGCCTGCGATGACTGAAGAGAAGCAGCACTGGGCCAGGACCAATATCAGGAAGAAAGGGCTTAACAGGAGACGAACAAACAGCTTTGGAAACTCTGATCAGATCCAGTCAAAAACACATACACACAAAATAGTCTGGTTATGCTACTGATAAAACATACTGTCTAAAATATATTATTTTGTGGGACACTGGCTTGTTTTAAACAAGCAGAAGATAACAAAAATACAATTAATCATTATTAATATATTATTTAAATGTATTAATTTATATTACACATTTTAGATTAATTTATCATATTAATAATACATATATATAAAAAAGACACTATAGAATACAGATGTGGGAGAACCATGAGTTATTGGGGGATACATAAAAACAACAGTAGTGTATCTTCAACAACATATGTACAAGCGTACATATAAATATACTATTTGTAAGTACTACTTCTGAAAATAGTTTGCTGCTTACGCTTTAGGAAATCCACCATTGTGATATCTGTTTTTTTCGACTCTTCAATCATGTCTGTTTCAGTTCCAATCTCCTGTGTAATCAAACATTAAGTAATTAGTGTTTGATCTGAGAAAACATTTATTAACATTAGAAACTTTTAAACA
>JAODUG010010136.1:11417-25799 GCA_027564795.1 Aphredoderus sayanus | reverse complement strand
TCATCAACAAGGGTGCCAAAGTGGCCGTGACCAGGGTGGGTGTTAGTAACGTGTCTTATTGGACGGTCTCATTTATTACGATTACAAATACATTTCTGAAAAAGATTATAAAAATTATATATATGGAATTGATGGAAATATATGGAATATATGGAAATTATAAAAGGACTAAGGTATTATCTAGCCCTTGTGATGTCCTTGAAAATATTGTACTTGGCCACTCAGCGGCGCTATCTTATTGTGTATAATTTTGTGTGTTTTAAATTGTCAGTGCAGTTTTAAATTGTCAGTTAAACAGTAATATACAGTACCAGTAATATATTCAAACGATATGCAATAACAAACTAACAGCATTGTCACCATGGTGAGGTACAATACTATACAGTCACACACAATTAGTTCATTCTAATCCAATTCATTGCAATTTCTAGCACTCTTTAGATTACATTTCTGAAAGTTACTTTAATTAACACTGGAATATAAATTGTTACTGTTACACACCTATGGTAACATGTTATGATGGTATACTATGTATGTTATTTTCAGTACAGTTCATACTTTCTTTTCTGCATGTCTGAGTTGAAAACCTGGAAAGCTGGTTGGGATGTTTAGGATAACAGGAATTAGAGTTCTCTTTTCTGGCTTCTAGATTTGTATTGTTTCTACTGCATGAGTCTGTTTGTTCCGACAGGCTAATATAGCCCTGTAATGTACCCTGTCTTTAACCTGTTCAGTCAGCCAGTTTCAGTTAAAATGTCCAAAATAAGACAGAGCCATCGGTAATGTCATAAAGCTGAACCAATTTGAAAGAATTACTTGCACAACAAAGCATCAAAGACTAAGTGGGCCTTCCTCAAGTCACATAAAAACATATCCTACGCTATATTTCAACAGTAAATTAAAGCAAAACAATACAAAGATTCAGTTGTGGAAAAACTCTATTACACGTAATGTGTACTTTTTGAACAGATGTAAACACTAAATGTAGTAATCTGTGTCATAATGTTCTCTAGCAAGGCATCAAAAACATATGAACACATGTTTATGAGGCTAGATTATTATTTAAAACTACTTTCTTTCTCTCTCTCTCTCTCTCCCCCACACAAGTACTTATTGGCTATAACAAAAAATAAAATAAATAATAAGAAGAAAATAAAACAAACAACTAACGCACTACAATTCAGGGTATAATGATTTTTGTGAAACAAAGTGGCCATAAACACATTTTGAAACTGTAAAGTTGAATAATTTAAATGATTCACTTGGGGCCATGTGAGCTTTGAAAATGGATATACCAAGAGCAAAGCCATATGAGATGGCTTGGCTGACCTGCTGGCACTTGAGACACAAGGCTTTGGTGTTGTGTTCTATGTCATGAGACTCAGCTCTGCCACTGTTTTGGTGCAATATGGACGCAGGTCAATGGTTAAGCCCGGAGACAACTCATCTATAATCAAATCAAAGTCTGCCAATTAAAATACTTCCTAAACCAAAGTGAGGTAATTTACATGAAACATATAAGATCAAGACTAAACCGTGTTCTTGTTGGTGTTATAGAATAGGATGCACAGTAAGGGATTCAATTACTTGTTAGTCTAGCTATCAACGATTTAAAAGGAACTCGATTGTGTCATAGTGCATCCAAATATCCACATTTCTACACCTGCTCACAGTTAATGTCAGCCTAGTGTGGGCATCTCTGGGGGGAAGAGTAGATAATGGTGTGCGCCTTCTGTAGGGGTGGAGTAGAGATGAATGCAAGCCACGTTTAGACCTGTAATGCTTGAGGTAATTAAAGACACAAATCAAGTATTATTTAAATCTATAAAGATTATACTACTACTACTACAACCAATACTACTAACAACAAGAACAACAACAGCTCTTATTACTTTTATAAGAGCTGGATGTGCTTGTTTAAAGATATGTGGTGTGAGGTGTTTGTGGTCAGCCTGTATTTTCTGTGCTGAATATTAATATACAATACGCTGTAGCAGAATGTAGGCCAGTTGTTCTTGCTGCAGTCTGCGTTTATCTTTGTACAGTACATTATAGGTTTACTCTCTGATGCAATAGCAAGACACATCTCTGGCATTGTAAAAGAAGGCATCTATCTTTGTTACTACACACTGCCTATTTTCTGGGTGTAGGAATATTTTTTTGTACTTTTGATGGTAAAGCTACAATCTGTTGTACGGCCAATATCCGTGGCCTACTGTCCTAAAGTGGTTTTCTAAGTTTTTATATTCTGGTATCTACAGTAGGAGAGACATTCACATTAAAAGTGTGAGAGACAGACGGTGAGATGTTGCATATCAAACAGCAGTGGTTGGTTCAGAAAAGATACAGTAAATACAATATAGGCACCCCCACTGGCCTATGTGCTGCCCATAAAGTATGTTGACAGTACACACATGACAGTTTAGTATTGAAGTTATCACTTATCACTTTATTGTACATTAAGTGTCTCTGAAATACAATACACTGGAAAGTTATAGACTTTACAGTAGCTTAGTTCTCTAGTTTGAGAGCAAATTCAATTACAGTATTACTTTACTTGTACTGTTAGAGCTTGTGCAAATGTTGTAATGTACCAGTTCTTATCTAGCCTTGCCTTGCAGAAGATGATTTTCCACAGGGACTTTAGGTTTTTGCTATTGTACCAACCACAATATTACCTCTGCCACAGTATCCTGAGATAGTTTCTCTTGCTGGCTGTATTTCTGTTGGCAGACAGCCATTTGAAAGGCTTAAATCCTGGATCAAGTGAGCTTCAGAATACAAACTCCTCTGCTGCAGAACTGGGAGAGCGCACATATTTTTGACAAGTATAATAAGGTGCAGTAAGTTAATTAATAGACGAAGGCAGAGAAAAACATGTTTTGGGTGCAACTGTAGGACAGTTGGTAATGAAAGAATGGTATTGTAAAAAGTTTAATTCAGTGTCAATAGCAAGAGCAGGTTAATGTAATATACAGCATATATATATATTTTCTTCAAGTGTGTCTTCAAGACCCAGCTATCCTGAGTGTCTCATTATGATAGTGACACATTCTGTATGTATGCAATGTCTTGAAAGTCTTTGACAGACAGTAATACATTATACTTAATACACATTTTATATCTTAGAAATATGTCTGTTCAATAATAGACATATTACATTGTTGTGCCTCAGTTGCTCTGCACTAGAGAACTAGATTAAAAATAACAAGGAATTGATCAACATAATATTTGCTGAGACGTTAGAAGTCTCATTCTCTTCCCCTATATTCGATGTCAGTCTCCGTGCCATTCCTGCAAATCCCGTGGTTTACTTGAGACTGGCTGGTGGCATATCTCCAAGTCAGGCCGTGCGTAACTCAATCCGAGGCCTGCATGAATGCCGGGCAAAGCTGAACAGAGCACAGCCACACCCACACAGGCCAATCTCCACACTATGAGCTCCTGTACTCCAGGTGTAATGTGGTGAATGCCAATTTTTGGGAATGCTGGTTTCATCTGTAATTATGCAGTGTTTACACTATATAATTATAGATTAACAGAGATTACGTCGGCCTGAGAGGGAAGTGTCACATCCTGTTTTATCACCCCCCGCCTGTTTGGTTAGTCAGTTTATATCTTGGATGTACAGTAAGGCTCAGGATACCAGGATGGATTTTGGATAATTTATGCTGTTCTTCAGACAGTTGCACACAAGAGGAGCAGAGGTGTAATCTGTGGAGAATGACCTGCTGTTAACATTCTTTTCATTGTCTACTTTTGTTTGTCTAGTATTTGAGATTTATTCCACATTTCTGTCTATTTCTATTTACTAGTTCTATTAACCCGTCAAGGGGTAAATATAATTTTTTATCTAAATGCATACCTCATGAAGGATTTATTATAAAATGTTTACCAAAATAAACAGTGAGTAGAACCTTCTGGCAAACAAAGTTCTGAACTGTCTGGGGACACTTGGCTGTTATCACAGGATGTAAAACCTTGCCAAAGTTCAGGGATTGTTTGTACAAATTGGAATGTGCAGTCTCACATTCAAGAAAACACAAACCGTGAAACTTGAGAAAATACAGTGAGAGAAGACAAAGCTTTACTAATTTTTAGCTACTAACTACAGTACTAACAATATCAGCCACTTTTAAATATCTCTGGGCACTTCTGAGCTGCAGGGGTCTTCCCAATAACCTACATTGGCCTGAGAAAACATTTGTCTGTTCTTTCAAACATTCTAGTGCATTCTGTCACTGTCAGGGAACACGCATGTCCAAAAACAAATCAAAAATTTGAAGAATTTATAACAAATACCTTTGGTATTATAATCAGTTTTCATTAAACCATACCGGCCTTTAAATCAGCAACTTTAAATTCAAGGGTCATACCACATGCTGAGCCCATGAATGGCTATAAATAAATTTATATATAAATCAATAAATTGATAGTAGGGTATTCTTCAAAATTATCCGATCATCACTTGCTTGTCATTCTAATGGATTGTAGTGATGAAACAATCTACATCGATCAAATCAATTAAATTAAATTACATTTCAGTAATTAAGTGATATATCAGCCAAAATAAAATAAATATTTATTTGTTCCATATCAAATACAATAAATAGGTGAATCAAATTAAACTATTCAAATTATTCTATTCAAAATCAAATTAAAGTTAGTCAAGTCAAGATGCCTTTGAGTTTGGTTTCTGTTGTGATGAAGATGTATTATTAAATTGTTTTACTGTCATGCTGAGGATGAATGAAATATATACATCATCATTATTTGCAGCTCTGTATTTTACAAGGTGCAATATAGAGCTGCATTCAGCTGCATTTAGCTGTGCAGTATGAGCTGTGATGATCTGTTTCTCTTCAGGGAGCGTGCATCAGTCTATACATCTGTACCGGTGCTTTGAGCCTTGGATTGGCCGGTCCAGGTCAGCTGGTTAACTATGTGTTGTTGTTGGCAGTATGGCAGAAGTCCCCTGCACCTGGCATCCTACAAGGGCCACACTGAGGTTGTGCGTATTCTGCTCAAAGCTGGCTGCGACATGGACATCCAAGACGACGTGAGTAAACTTGGCAGCCATGCTTAACCCTCCTGTTGTTCTCCAGGTCAAACTGACCCAATGCAGTACCTCTTTGTAGCAGATAGAAGGTGCCAAGTCTAATTCTACAGTTTACACACACATGATGTGCACTGCTGGCACAACAAGGTAGTGTGTTTGAAACCTGAGGACGACAGGAGGGTTAAAAGACACGAAAAAATAAATACTCACAGCACTGGCACTAAAGAGAACTACACAATCAGGTGGCGCCATCTGCTGGCATAAATCACCTTAGTGCATTTGAAACCTGAGGACAACAGGAGGGTTAATGTAATGTCTCCATTCTGCCTTGCATCATCATTGGAACTGTGGCAACATCAGCTGGAATGCTGGCGTGCTACTGTAACTGGGTCCATTCCGACCGCGACGCGAACCCAGCTCTCCCGCGTAGAGATTGGACGCTCCTACAAGACATGCTAAAACACAATGGGCCCTAGCATGCGTCACCAGAGCGTCCTTTGATGTGTAGGAGAGTGATGTGTTTTGAAAGTTGAAGAGGAGGGCCCATACATGGTCATGGACTCTCCAATGTCTGATGTGTTGCACCTGTTAGGCGGGGCAATGCTTGATTGGTTCTTTTTGATGCAGTTTTCTAAATTCTGCAAATGTTGACTTATAGCTCCTCACACCTTCATCCTGAGAACGGAGAAGAGATCTGATCAAACAATGTTAAAATATATGATGTACGCAGTAGGAGCTTTAAATGTGGTCTTCTACAAACTGGACGCCCTGGGTCTATAAAGTTCACAAGCCCCGACTCACACTTGTTTGACTGCCCATTAGCTAATGGACTCACTCTGAAATCACTTTCATTGTTCAGTGATCTCCAACAACAATAATAGTGCTTAACTTCCTTCCCCGTTATCAGAACCAACACATACAGTTCACTGCATGCTGCTCTTACTCATCTCCTTAGTCATGAACATCTCTGTTCATTGCTGTCTTCCCTATATCAACACTCACATTCAGCAACTGTGTTTATGGCTGTCCATATAAAAACGTTTGTTAACATACTTTACAGTAGGCTATATTTAACAAATTATGTAACTAACTATGTTCAAGCAAACTAAAGTCAACCTTGTTCAAAACCAGTGTGCTGAACTGCTGAACGCTCTTACATTACATTCTTAAAAATGTTTGCTTGGTTTTATTGCTGGGACAGCCCAAACACCCTGTTACCTGAGAATGCTGCCTGATAGCATTCACTTAAGCACAATTTCAGTGAAACAAAATGCAAAAACAACAAAGCAAAACGTAAAGTAAACCATAAAGCATAAAGTTAAAATGTAGTATTTGACTCGTAAAATGAACAGAATGCAGATGCAGAATTATACATAAAGAAGTATACATAATTATATATAAAGAATTATACATAATTATACATAAAGACTTATACACACATTTCTTTTTGCTATTCTTTACTTTGAACCTTGAATAAATGGGTTGTTATTGTCATGTAAGTGATTAGTGCTGTCCTAATGCTACTGCTGGTAGGGGGAACAGACGGCATTACATCGTGCTGCTATGGTGGGAAACAGTGACGTAATCTCTGCTCTCACGCAGGAAGGGTGTGCTTTGGACCGACAGGACAAGGTACATACACACAAACAGTGCTTGGCTTCACTTTTCTACTAAAAGTAGAACAATTTACACCATTGTGATGCACCTCCTTAAACAAAGCCAAAAATGTGATACTCAAAATAGATATTGTGTTTTTTGTTATGCCGTCAGGATGGCAATACGGCACTGCATGAAGTATCTTGGCATGGCTTTAGCCAGTCCGTCAAACTCCTGGTTAAAGCTGGAGCCAACGTTCATGCCAAAAACAAGGTAAGTAACTACAGCTACTGTAATTATTTGTACTTAAGGACTAGTGTACTTAATTGTGTATGGTGATTAAATTGCGTTTGTTCTGACTTTATTTTTAATTGGACCTGCTAACTTAGTGCACTGTCCTTGATTCTATATATTTGAAACATGTTGTAAACGGAGGGGAATTGAACAATGAGCCTTGGGGAGGAGTAGAATCTCAGCACTCAGGAGAGACATGCATTCCTCCATTTTAAACGTTTTTAATATTTATATTCAATACTAAATATTATATTTTTTCATAGCAGTTTTTACTCCATCTCTTTAAAAAAAATTTGATAGAAGATACTGTACAGTACTATATCATTGAACATTCTATTTATATCCCAGTTAATTTAAATTGAAACAAATGTTTTCAGTACAATGGTCTTTTGAAGACATGCAATTTCATTAAAAAATAAATGAAATGTAATTTCACTAAAACCAATATATGTTTGAAGATTTTCTTTCCAAATATTTTTGCTCCATTTGTTTTTTTTGTCACTTCCTGATTCTTGTGATTGTTTGCTCCTGCCTTCTGTCCCTCTGTTGTCCTTCCTCTGTCCAGGCAGGGAACACAGCCCTTCACCTTGCATGTCAGAATGGTCATGTGCAAAGTGCCAAAGTGTTACTGTTGGGTGGCTCCAGGCCTGACAGCAAGAACCAAGTAAGTCACTGTGTTTTCTGTCGTTAACATTTACTTAATATTACATTGTATAAAATGTTTGCTTGGTTCTGTTGCTGTGACAGACCACACACCATGTTACCTGAGAATGCTTCCTGATATCATTCACTTTAGCACAGTTCAGTTTCAGTAAAACAAAAAAGTAAAGCAATAAGTTACAATGTAGTAATGAATGCTATAATTATCATTACATGAAGAACTATACATAGTTATACATAAATAATTATTCATAAACATAATGTGTGCTATTGTTTAGTTTGATTCTGGAGTTGTTATTGTCATGTAAGGGATCAGTGTTGAATTAACTGTAACGCTGTCAATCACAAAATGTGGTTCTCAATTTAATTCAGATAACTATGAGATTTTAAATTATGATGGTTTCTAAATGTTATGGGAGGGAGCGACACAAGCTGAATGGTGTCACTGTAAAAATAATCTACAAACAATACTTACAAAAGACTTCCACTCCAATAGACAGACAATACAGTGGTTCTATTTTGCAGTTGTGAAATTATGTTTTACTTTTTTTTTTTATTATAACCTGGTGTAACCAGACCCAAAAGTCACCTCTTCTGAAGCTATTGGAGCGCTTCTAACCAATCGGTATTGCTACAGCTGTTTGTATTGCTTCATCTAGCTCTACCACCATTTCAAAACACAATGACTTCAACTTCATCACACTCCCACTGGATTGGTCCACCAACCAGATGGCTGTGCGAATGCTAAAGCAAACAAGGTTTCCAGACTATAATCTCAGTGAAAATGTAATAGAGAGCAATAGTCGAGCAGAGCCAGGCTAACAATATTCTGTTATGGTTGTTTGATTCATAAAATATAGATTATATTTAAATGATTTTAGTATGAAATGGCCTTGATTAGCCTACTTTCATTGCAAGTGAGCAGTGCCTTACAATGAAAGTAGGCTACAGGGAGAACATATCACAAACCAGTGATAAACCTTGAATCAGCAATGAAGAAAGTTCAAATACAGTAACATATTTTACCCTCAATAATGTCAGAATGCCATTACAGAAAAATCCATTAAGACTTTATTCATATTTTTATTCTTTAAAAAAATTTTTTTTTCTATATTGCTTATTTTTTGTTGTTTTATTTAATAAAATATGTGCTATTTCCCATATTCAGTTTATGTGCCCTGTCAATTTTGTTGTCTTAAATACAATACACATTTAGCTACCGTAGTCGTCATTGTCCAGTGTTGTTTGAAAACCAAGCCAGCAGTTTCCACACTGTAGTGTCACAGTGCTGTTTACATGGTGAAGTCCTCACATTAGCATGGAGCAGTGGTTTGTGCATCTGGATGTCAAATACAATCTGTACTCTAGAGTTGTATGGTAACAACATCTGCTGTGTACTTTTCGTGCCAGCTGTCTAGTGCGATAACATCCTGTAGCCCTGATGTGTGTTAAATATATGTTATTGTTTGATTGTGATGAGTGGCATTTAAAAATATGTGTTTGATGTTTACCTCCCTTAAGTAAGAGAGGGGTCAGCATTCCTGCTAATCTTAATAGGTTTACCTTTAAGTAATTGTGTTCATAATGTATTTAGTTCCTTACGGTTAAATTGTGGTTGTATTATTATGGAGTGAAACAAAAATTCCTAGCTTAAGTGAATGCTGTGTTACTTGCAGGCAGGAGATATGTGTCTGCATGTGGCTGCCCGCTACAACCATGTTGCTATGATCCGTATCCTGCTCGGAGCGTTTTGCTCTGTGTCAGAGAAAAACCTGGTGAGTTATTAGCACAACAAATACATTACTAGTAATGTATCGCATTTGTAGAGCGCTTTTCATTGCGCGATATTCACCACAAATACGTTAGTGTATGTGATTTGTCTGGGAGCTTTTCCTTGCCTGAATGGATGTTAGGTTCTACAGTAGGTCTATGAGACTGACTAATGTGACTAATGTGATTATATAATATACAGTACTATATTGGCTGAAGACTGGTACAGTTCATTTTATATAAGTCCCCCACTGTCTTGAATAGGTGACAATCCATTGTTGTATAATTTAAGTAACATCTGATTGAAGATAGCTGGGAAGTTGTTAGCCAATGTAGCCCACATTATAGATCAGGCATCAATCTACTTCTTTACCACTTCTGTTCTATTTATAATATATATTTGTTATTTAATTTTAAATGTGACAAAACAAATCAGAAATTCACAAATGTTTTGTTTTTTATGTTGTTTAATGTGCATTATGTATGAGTGTTTTATCTTCATTCATAATCCATTTAGAATGTTGTTTTCCTTTTGCAGTGGCACTTACACAGACCTTTGCTATATGTTCACAAAGAAAGAAAATGTAAAATATATGTGTTTGTGTGTGTGTGTGTGTGTGTGTGTGTGTTGGCAGGCAGGTGACACTCCACTGCATGTAGCAGCAGCTCTGAACCACAAGAAGACTGCACGACTGCTGCTGGAGGCTGGCACTGACTGCGGTATCTGCAACAATGTAAGGACCTTCCACTCAGAGAACCTTAGTTACTGGGGGCTCCTGTCTGGTCAGACCTTGATCATGCAACACATCACCATTGGCCAGTTGGCTGACATGACCTATGAATAGTTCTACTGTATGGGCATGACATTCTCTCAGTGGTTCAAAGTTGGGGTTGAGACCCACTGACCCACACTTTGGGATACTCTATGTTTTTGTATAAATCGGGGAACAGGTGAAACGTCAAATACATTTGGAAGACAGACATCTAGGACTGGAACAGAAACAGGATTAACTGAAAATCAACTACAACACAAGGGGCGGGAACAGTGATACAAGGAACACAGACACATGAATACAAGATCAAAGCAAAAGAAAGAACAGACATACAGACAGTTATGTAGTACTCACAAGTTAGACAGCCACATATATGTGTGTGCTAATATCAGTCTTACTATCTTCCGTGTGTATTTGTACATTCAGGTTGGCCAGACAGCGCTGGACCTGGCCAGAGAGCACAACAACCCAGAGGTGGCGCTGCTGCTTACCAAAGCCCCCCAGGTAACAGGCTTAAGAAAAACCTATACAAAAGGCTAGAGAAAAACCTATAGAAAAACCTATAGAAAAGGCTATAGAAAAGGCTATAGAAAAACTATACAAAAGTTTATAGAAAAGGCTATAGAAAAAGTGTAAAATTACCCACCAAGCAAACAACATGACAGCATTTGGTGGTAATGCACTACAAGTTAATTCCTACTGAATTAATGTTAACACCATTGTTTTGTGTAGGTCCAGAGCTTCACACGTGGCAGGAGCGTTCGAAAGAGACGAGACAAGCTAAAGGCGGAAGGTCGCGCCCACTCCGTCCCAAGGGATGAGATGTTACCTAGGAAGGTAATGGAACAGAACTGTGTCAGACACCACAATAATCATCCAGAAGGATTGTGTTCAACATCATGTGATAGTCTGGCTAGCTCAGTTGAGAGCCACACAGTCTAAGCAAAGATTTAGACCAAAAAGGTTTTGGTATGAAATAAATGACTAATTATTAAATATATACTAAATTACTATAAAAATCACTTATTATTGTAAATATATATTCTAAATAAATCTTATAATGGAATTCTAAATATACAGTACACTCATGTTGTGCCAATTTATAAGTTACATGAGAGTACCGGTAACCATAAGGTCACTTGTATTGTATTTGTCAATATGATGAAACAGCGAACTGAAAATGCACCTGTGAAACATCGCTAGTTAAGTCAAAAATATGAATTGATATTTGGCTGTATGATTCTGTTCTTTGCTGCTCTCCCTATAAGGCAAGGAGAGCAGCAAACAGTTTGACAGAAAAGAGCAAGCATCAATGACAGTGCCACAACACAATATTAAATCATACACAGCATAAACGGAGTTGGGGTGGTGGTGGGATGTAAAAATGCTTGCAGGGGACGCACCGAGAATGGGTAGGCTAAGGCCATTTAAATAAGGCGTCCTGAATGAATATGTCCAACTGTATGCTTAGCAGTGATCAGCTGATGGCTGAGATTATGGCCTGGGTTTGACTTCGTGGCCTGCCTGAACTAACGTTATGCTCAATGTCTGCTTCACAGATTTAGCTCCTTACAGGTTTTATGTTAGGAGAGAGAGAAATGGAGAAAGCAAAAATGTTATTGGTTAGTTATTGCTGGGAATGTTAAGCATGCCCTTTTGGACATAATCACTAAAATGTTTCTTTTACATTGAAATAAGTGAAAAATTTGAATATAATAACATGTTTTGTAGTACCATAGTAAGGCAACCCAAATGCCATGCCGTCAACACTGTAATATCTCCCTATACTCTGTCTTAGGACAGCGTGTCTGCTGCAGACACCCACAGTAGTGACCTAGTTGCCTGTAAACCCATTGAAGGAACTGAGTCCAACAACAGGAAGGGAAAGAGCCGAAAGCACAAAGAAAAGGTGAATCATCTCAAGATTGATATTTTTGTAGTTGTCAGTTCTGTCTGCTTGTGAACTCAGGAAAATATTTTACACAATTGGACTATTCTCTTTAGTCATGCTAAAAGTCAAATTGATGTAGCAAAAGTCCTGGTCTAGATTCCTTATGTAAATGTCCACACTGCATTCTATTTATTCCAACCTCTGCTGGCTTCCATTGTATCTCAGATGACGTCTATGACGCTGGTCAGCATTATTACAGCTGACTGAGGAAATGTATCATATAGATGCACTATTTCATCCTAAATGTCAATGTTTAGACTTATATTAAGGTAAAAAAGCTGTATAATCAAACGTTTTAATAAAGTGTAATATAATTGTACAGTTAGTATTATTTTAAAGACTCCATTTACCTATTATAAGCATTATATAAATGCATAATAGCTAATAGATCAGTTGTTCTATTTTTACGATTTGTTATGCAATATATTTTCCATAATAAAACGTAACTAAAATAAGAACAAAAAAATAAAATAATATAGATATTTACATAAAAGTAGTATTACATTTTTAAGGCTGATCAAACTGCACATTTTACACAGGAATACTATTTGTTGGCTCCTCATTCATCAATGTTGCATAGAAAAGCTTCTAAATTCATTCATAGGTGGAAAATTAAGCATGTTCACAAGTACAAAAAAGTGGAATTTATCAATCGATTGTACACTTGATTTACCTGTAAGTAGTTTGATTTGATGAATAAGACACTTTATAAAGTGCTGTGTGAGTGCACATGAAGCGTCATTTACATAAAGAAATGCCTTAAATTACATTTATGGTCACAAACCAAGCTCTAAGAAATGTCAATAATTTCTGTACACCAACATGGAGATAACAAAGAAGGCAAAGGAAAAAAAATAACATTTGGGATGTCGAAATAGAACTTTCGATCACCTAAGTGTAAAAATAGCAAGACACTCACTAGAGATTCATGGATAGGGTGCTAAGCCTTTGTTGGGGGAGGGGTGGGGTGGTCTGGAGTATGCTCCCACAGGAGTAACAACCATAAAATTATATAACGGGTGTAAAACACCATAAATATTGTTATACGTACAATAGGAAGAACACATGAAAGCAAATTAAGACAGCTTAAATGTTCACTGCAGAACCTTCTGTAATGGTGCAATAACACTCTACAAACAATAATATGCTATATAATAATAATATAATACAATATACAGGCACACTGAAACTAACAAGGCTAACATTAAATTGAATTAATCACAAAATTCACATTGAAAACAGACTGGAAACACACTGGAACTCTGGGAGAGGGGGCAGGGTAGAGAGAAATTTGCTATTGCTATTTATGAATTCAATAGTATCCTGAGAGAATTATTAGTAGCTTTAGTGTCTAGAAAATAAATACATGAAAAAAACTAATATTTTTTCTTAAAAGTTTAAGATTTGATCTAGTACTATCAATCCCTTCTCAATTTGGTGGATGATATTTCATTAGTAGTTAAATGTATCTACCACAAGGTGCTGTGCGTATGCATGGTTGGCGGTATGCATAAATGTACTAACATTCTCAAGTACAAGTACAAATGGATAAATGACACTCTTTGTGTAGAAACGATCGTACGCATGGTTTACGCACATATCTTTTCGTACGCAACATTGATCAGGACCCAGGAACATGTTACCTCTCAATTTATAGGCCTATTTTTACATATATATCAGTTTAAAAAATAATTAACAATTGTTCTCTTGTACTATTTGCATTTGTGAAACTGTAATAGAAGCTTCATAAGTGTGATGCGGACCTTTGGTAGACATGTGTGCTGTAGCACATTTATGTGGTGCGTACAGCAGCTTTATTGTTTACACTGTGCATGAAGAGTGTGAGCCGCACAATATCAAAGAGATGAATGTGGTCTCGCCGCTGCAGCCCCCTCTGTCAGACCCCCTGCGTCGCAGGGAGACCAAGCACAGCGATGGCGCCCCCAGGAGGAAAGGCAAAACGTGCGGACCCCCCTGTCAGCCCCCAGGCCCCCCACACAACTACAAGGCCTATCAGCTGTACACCTTATACCGCGGCAAGGATGGTAAGATCATGCAGGTACGTGTCCTTTGCTGTCTCACACATTGTTAACAAACACACTACCTGGTTGCGCCTGCAGATGGCGCCAACCACGCGTCTTATGTCCGTGCTGCGGTAGGGTGAGTTTGACCCGGAGGTCAGCAGAAGGGTTAAAGCTACAGTACAACCTAAACTTCTCAGGGCTCTGGGCATTCTTTTTTCCTTTTGCCTTTTGCTGTATACCCTTTCAATTGATTTC
>JAODUG010010136.1:0-11317 GCA_027564795.1 Aphredoderus sayanus | reverse complement strand
TCTAATTAAGGGTTAGGCGAACTGTAACATAAGTTAGCGGTAGGTAAATACTTTGGAAACTAACATCACACCTACAAACCAGATAATATAAGCACGAGATGCTCAAATGTATAGGCTTTCATGAATGGGCAGTAGATGATATCATTAGCTCAGTGAGCCAGTTAAACTCACTCACTTAAAGTGAGTGATTTTGTTAAACTATGGACTACTGTACACAGTACTGTTACGTTTACGTCCATTTCTTGTCCCCAGGCTCCCCTCAATGGCTGCCGCTGTGAACCGCTAATCAGCAAACTGGAAAACCAGTTGGAAGCAGCAAAGGAGGAGATGAAGACGGAAATCCACACAGTCCAGGACGTGATGAATAACAAGATGGGCCAGCTAGACCGCAAGAATAAACACCAGGTAGAACGAAAGTATAGATGCATTATGACATCTAGAAAGTCTATGCATGGATCCATCTTAATGTATAGCACTTAATGCATAACATTTTGGGGGTTGTGATTTTATGTCTTACCATAATTTAATACTTTTTCTATTTTTTATTTTCAATAAAAGCATTTCTACTGTTGGTGTTAGTACTGTAGCTTAGCTATTAGTACACTACCGGCATATCTTATAAGAACAAGTCACTAACACTGGCAGGGTTAGAAGTTTTGTTCCCTAATCAGAACCTGCTGTTCAATACACCATTCCATTCACAGCAAAGACATCAGATAAATAATACATGTACTGCTCTAAGGCGCTTTGGTTTAAAAAACACCCACACACTCCACTCCGGTATTATCGTTGCCTAGAATACTTAAATTAGACTTCCATGCATCATGGATAAGTAATGTGCCAAAGTCCATTAATTAAATAGATTATTTTCACATTTATAGTAGACAATAAACAACTGTCAGCTGCTTTGGCTTACAGTTGATGTGATGTAGGAAACTTAACATGAAAAAGAATGGAAAAGATTTTTTTTTACTGCTTGACTCGCTGATGCAATATACTAACTGTACTTCAGACACAATCTGTACAACATGACCCATCAATCATGTCACATGATGGATAGGTCTTGTAACTGAGTCTCAATATTGTATATCAAACAGAGACGAACCCTCTCAGCTCTTGATTTACAGGACCTTCATGGGACAGATAATTGTATGCCAGCTCAAGTTGGCTTGGTATGGGCCTCACCTGTATGTCCCCATGTCTGTCACCATTAGATCCGCGCTCTAGATAAGCTGACGGTGGAAAGGGTCTCAGCAGAGAGGACAGAGTGTATGCAGAAGCTAGACCAGCATGCCTTGCAGGAGCGCCTGGATGGAGAGAAGAGACAGGTAATACAAAGGCAAATCACAGCAATATCACATAATATAACAGTTTACCTGTACCATAGGTGAGCTTCAGTGCATTGCAGTGTTAGGGTAGTATTTAGAATGTATTGATGGTTATAGCTAAATACATTTGTTGGATTGTGATGGTAGTTTTCCAAATATTGTTTCTTTACAAAATTCCAATTACAAATATTTTAATACATTTTAGTTAATCGGTTGACGTGTAATTTATAATAGGATCGTTCTAACGTTGCTAAACCTGTCCTGTGGTTCTCTGTACTCTCGGCTCAGGCGTCAGTAGTCGCCGAGCTGAAGAGCTGGTGTCTGTCCAAGCTACAGAACATGGAGGAGCGCTTGACTGGGGAGCCGCGAGGAGCCAGACTGCAGAGGACCTCTTCCGTGACGGACGGCCTGTGTGAGGAGGGCTTGGCGGGGCCTGAGGAGGGGGCGGGGCCTGGGGGGGCCAGTGGCCAGTGCCTGGGGCCAAACGAGTGCACAGTTCCGCCCCGCCCCTCCCAGGAAGACCTCAGTGTGGCTGAGGCTGGCTCAGCCAGCCACTACTTTGTGGTTCATGCTGACAGCTCCCCAGGTAGTCCACCTCAACATACACACATTCTAACATGCTCACACAAGAACTGACTGCTCCAATCATAATGAACAATATCTTTTTTATTTACTTATGCATTCTTCTTTTACCATGAATAAATAAATAATGTATCTTCGGGCCAACCAAGCCCATAATGTGCCCAATGTGGGGGTAGGGGTCACATCAGGGGGTGATGGGTGATATGTTATGATTTCTCACTGCCCTGTGCTTGTACCACCTAACAGACGGTGATCAGCATCCCAGTGCAGAAATCACCAAGGACCTGGCTCCTTCCACCCAAGTGGTTCGCCCTAAGGAGCGCTCCTTGACATCTGCTGACACCCGCAGGAAGCAGCAGGAACTGCAGGCCTGGGAGCCCGTCGACCAGGGGCCTGGGCGTAGCCGAGGCGACCGCGCCAGCAGCCTCTCCCCGTCCACGGAGCGACGGCGCCAACACCGAGACAAGGAGCGGGGCCGCGAGCGAGGGCCTAAGCGCCACAAGAGGCACCCCCACGGCAGGACTAAGTCCCGAGGGGCCGCGGGGCCCTCGGCGGACGTCGGGAGGGGTCAGACGCTGGGGGTGTCCGGGCAGCGGCCCACAGAGCTGGTGTTCCAGCAGGAAAGGGACAACCTGCACGCGCTGGAGGTCACCCAGTATTTCTTCGAGGCGGTGTCGACGCAGATGGAGCGCTGGTACGAGAGGAAGATCCAGGAGGCTCGCTGGCAGGCTGACCAGAGGGCCCAGGCCGACCAGGCTGCCCTGGTGGAGAGGATCACCTACCTGGAGGACCAGCTGCGCATGCTGAGGACTAACAGGCAGGACGACTGCTAGCTTCCTCACAGGAACGCTTCCTTGTTTCTTCCAATCTAGTTCAAGCAGCCATTAACATGTTATGGGTCTGTGTCCGTCACAATGTTTTCTACTACGTTTGTATAAGTTAGCAATCGGGGGAGGTCTGCTATAGAACAGAGGCTCAGGACATCAGGTTTTGAGGGGTCAGAAGATGACTGTCACCATTTGTAAAGTCTTTTTGTTAGCATTTTTAATCTACTTCTATTTCTTGACTAAGCTGTGTACATACAGTATACATCTTTTTTTTTAATGTTAATGCTTGAGCTGATTTTTGAGGGTCAGGTGTCAGAAAGTTGAGAACACTTAGTATTCATGGCAACTGATAAACCACTGATAAACATTTGACAGATATTTCCCTGACACTTATTACTGCTGGAATTGTATTTGAATAAAGAAATGACTGAGGTATTGAAATAGCATGTCAGCAGTGGCAATACATTTGAAATAAGGGCAGCTCTTGTACACTGTACTTTGTATGAAACTGTAGATTAATGTAGCGAGATGTTTATATTGGATGTTGTACCATTTACTGTAGAATACATATTGCAAAAGGGCATTTCACCGCTGGTATGTATAAAGGCACACATACCCACAAATACATATTCATTTGCCTAGGGTTGGGTTAGGTTAGGATTTTTCTTTTTGGCAAAAAGAAAAAATAAAAGTTTTCTGTTTCAGTCAATCATAATGGAAGATAAAATAGCATCAATAAGCAGGAAGTTTTTCTTGTGACATAAAGGGCAAATTATTAATGTGTACGGTCAATGCATGATTTTTGGATCATTAATTTGGTATTTTCAGCATGCTATTTCCCACAATATAGAGCCAGATTTCTACTGTATGCATTAAATAACAGAAGGGATAGTTATTTTAGCTGACATGAGACATTCAAGAATGTAAAAGAATGTAAAATAATGTCTACGAACATTCCAGTGAAAACTAGGGCACATGCCAGATTACTGTACTGTAGTTTCTTCCTCAGTTTCTTCCAGTTAAAAAAAAAAATAACATTGTAAGATTAACTAATGTTACACTTGTTATGGTTACCTACAGTATATATTATTTTTCAAATGATGGTATATCATAAGATTAATAATTTATTGTTTAATATTACTTTAATAATACTTTTGTTAAGACCGTTTATGAACTGCACCTTATTTCATTTTAATTTGTGTAGGGAATGTGAGATAACCTAAAAACAATACTTTAAGTTATTGTTAAATAATACAACATTTTAGTAAATAGAATAATTTAATTTAATTTCTATAATGAATGGGGATATCCATGTTGTGTAACGGTCTGTCACTTAACAGAGCAAAACTGAATATATTGGTATTACTGTATGCTAATTGAATTATATAGTTTCACAAAAACATTTTACTTGGATGACGTAAAAATTTATTCTAACATTTAACCCTTGTGATGTTCTTTGAGTCACAACGACCCAAATCACTAGCTCTTTGTGTCAGAGAGAAGGCGCTAAATCTAATTCTACAGTTTATAGAGACATTATATGCATTGCTGGCACAACAAGGTGTGAGTTTGAAACCCGAGGACAACAGGAGGGTTGAAAGGCACAAAAAAACAACACAAATACGTACATAAAGAAATAATACAGAAATAAATAAATAAATACACACAGCAATGCCAATTTAAAAACACACAATCATATACAATCAGATGGCGCCGCCGGGTGGCCAAATACGGTATTTTTAAGGACGTCACGAGGGTTAATACCAAGTCAACATATCTTGCATGAAGTGAAAGTGGCTATTGTGTGCTGCAGTATTAGTGTATAACTGGAATAAACTCAAACTACCACTTTTAGACACAGTTCTATTAATATTGGAAGTTAGCTGTATATGACTTGAGTAATGCATTCTGTGCTGATGCCATGTGTTTTTATTAAAACATTTATTACAAACATTCTCAAATGTAGATTTCATAATCAATGAATACACTATCAGAAATCAACTGCATTTAAGGTAATATCCACATAGTATGCACAATACAGAATATTGGTTCATAAATGTAAAGTTAATTTTTATGTTTTGATATCTAAAAGCCTCACTGTATTTATTGTGTGCAACAGTGCCCAACTTCCCATTGTTGCAAAGACTCAGGCCAGGCAGGAATCCAAAAATGTTGTCCTTGTGGCTGTTGGCACACCACATATACTTTGGTTATATTGACATAAATAAAGGATGAAAAGTTGTATCATACAGTAGTTATCAGTAATTTAATGGTAATTAACGACCATTCAGATTGTTTGACTTTTACTCCCAAATATCAACAGACACAAATGTATAGGGCTTGTGTATGAAACCACTACTGTACGTTTGTTGCTCCTCGCTCCAAAAAGGAGGAGATGGGAAAGTCTGACCTAGAAGAGATACAAAGCAGGTATACTTTCTTCTTGCCTAATCTCAATATAATCTAATTTAATATTTCTGAACTGTTCTGTCTGCATTGCACAGGAGTGCAAACAATGCTTGTTTGAGATCTGATAGCCAGGAAGAAAGTGTACCTGCTCATGGTGGCATCTCCAGAACATAATTCTATAATTATTTTATGGTGCAATGTCCGTCAAGCATAGTCCTTACTGACAGTGAATGTACGATCTTGCAATGATGGTGTCGCTGGCCAGTCCTGAGTCTAACTCTTGGCCAATGCAAGAGATTTCTGGAGCTCCTCCAGATGATTGTTGGCTTGTGTGATCATCATGCGGATGGCATCCTATCAGATGTGGCAAAGCCAATGTTAGTTTTAGACACATTGGTCACTGTGTGAAGCAACAAAGTAAATGAAATAGGCCATGCAAAAAATATGCTTTACACTGGAAAACAATAAAGTGGTACTTAAATACTGATGTTCATATTAAACATCACTCACTATATAAAGTATAGTGAGTAATGTAGTGTGTGTGTGTGTGTGTGTGTGTGTGTAGTATATACTACATTGCCTTGTCACACCAGTCAATAAATATGACTCCAAAGTGAATCGGCTATATAGGACACATTATATTAAATAGAAAACACACAAATCTACCTAACAATTTACCTGGTTTGTAGCGTTCGTATTCCTCTTGAACTCCTCCCTTGCCCAATCCCTGAGGTATTTCCTGTCATCTTCTGCGGGTACCTGTCTTATGGTCCTCAGTATATCTCTGTATATACCCAAAATCCTTTGCCTCTGTAGAAACTAATGCAGTTGTAAAGACAGAACAAGTTATACTACAAGGCCATAGAAGCTAGCTCTAAAAAGAGCTTAACCTTACCATACCGGTACTGTATATGTGAATTCAAACTGGTACTGTATTGTTAGAGTACCAATACTAGTACTGTACTGTAACAGGCTGCCTATACTATTTTCTATAAACGATCTATAATCGTTGCTACAGTACGCTAGCCTACTTATCTACCATGTGAGTCATTAACGACATTAAGCTCGATCCTTCTGTATTACTTGAATAACATACAAAAACTAATACAGTAACAGTAGCGATAGAAAATATTTCAGTTATTTCATCAGGTAAATTATCTCAGGGCTGTACAGTACTGTACGTTACTGTTGTCACCGGTGTAATGTAGCTATAGTACTGTTACGAAGTAGGATTACATTGACAGAGCAATTTAATAGCTCTGTACACTCTTTTTGACTGATAATACCTCTCTATATTTACCATAAATAAATACTTACCTGTTTTAATGTTAACGCTGTCGATGGTAACCTTGAAATGGTCATACTGTAGTAAACTTGGTTTATGGAACTGTTGGTATGATCAGAAGCTGCCACTTGCTTGTTTGTCATGTAATAATAATCCGGTGTATGTCGCCCTCGCATGGCATGGAGGCCAATGGTAGGTTTAAAAAAAAAAAAAGTGTTTAGCATTAATTTAACTTTAACCCTCCTGTTGTCCTAATCTATCTTTTTATGCCAGATGGCGCCATCTGATTGTGTATACTTTTTAAACTCTAGAATTAGGTTTAGCGCCTTCTATCTGCCACAAAGAGGTAGTGTGTTGGGTCAGTTTGACCCAGAGGACAACAGGAGGGTTAAGGAAAAATAATTGAAAACCATTTTACATGTTCTTTGGAAAATGCTTTATTGGGAATGAGGCCTGGATTTGATACCCAAATTAAATATCAAATGCGTAATGTCATATCCTGGAAATTATTGAAATATCATCACTATTTGCTAGCACGACAGACAAATATATCTTTAAAATTGTTTATTATCATCAGGATCATGTGTCATGGTATGGTTTAATTAGATGGTTGGCATCGAGAAACAACCGCTTAAAAATAACCAATGTCTTCGTATACAGTATATGTCAACATTACAAAATACACTAGTGACTAACATTTCATTACACCTTAAATCTAGTCTACTGCTAATGGACAGTGTTGAGTTGCAAGCCATCTTTCTGCCGATGTAAATGGAAAATCACATACCGTATGGACGGGTATTTAAACCACAAAACCTGGTCATTGGAAGATATATAAAAAACTGGAGTATGTTGTAGTCCCTGTGCTTCAAAGTGCATAAGAACTTCATATTTTAAAAATACTGACCATTCCAGAGATGTGACCACACCTGCAACCGGTCAACCTATTGGTTGATATAATTGATTTCATTGAATGTGTAATAAGCATTACCATTTTTTATCCCAAGGCACATTTTTCTCTAAACAACAATCAATATCATAATAACATGCTACAGTTATGCCATGATATTATGTAGGGGGTATTTTTATGCAGCAGTTCTAAACACAGTTCCACAACAGTTGACTGTAAACTCCATATCAACTGTTTTCACACTGTAGATGAATTGCTTGATGAAAGTTTTAACACTGAAACATCCAACATGTGAAACAGGGTTATAGTACAAAGGAATAAGAGGTATTTAGGGACTCTTCACTGAGGTGTTTCACACGCAAAGGAATCACATTTTATTTCATATAATTTCTTACCGAGACGTGCAAGTTAAAGCAATCCTTGTTACATTTACAAAATAAACTTCCAGAATTCCCCTGATGACAGACAGTACAGCAAAGGTTGCTATCAAACGCTACAGAGTCTACTAAAATCAGAGTAAAAATAAGAAAATAAAGGCACATGTACAGCGGTAAATCCATATTTTGTTGTCATCTTGAGTTCTTGTGTTTGTTATGCTTGGGAGGCTAGCTAGCAGAAGAGTGGCGTTGTGCGGTTGGTAGCTGCCTCTCTAGTTGGAACAAAATGGCTTTGTTGTATTGGTTTTACTGGTCAGTTGCTGTGACGAGCTCGAACCACTGCCTCAGTGCGTCGCTTAGAGTCTCTGGCAGCGCGTTGACATTTCGCAGGATGATATAGAAGGGAAATGGGAACTCCTCCATATAAGAGCGGATTTCTGGCAGCTCCCCCGGCCCTTTGAAAATGGGCACCTTGATGTCTAGGATGGAGTCCTGTCGGAGGAGGGGGTGGTGGGGTTAGCAGAGGACAGTTGGGCTCATGCAAAACATGAAACTGGCACCATAGTCAAATACAGCTTCTCAAGCATCTTCACTTGTGACTATCAGAAATATCTTAACAGGATTCTGCAAGTTGATATTCGAGCCGGTATTCCCGACTTCGAATCTGAATGTGGAAATATGTCTATTTTGTTATTACTGTAGTGTACATGGGCTCCACTCACCCTGGTGTTGGGGTTGTCAAGTACCACGAAGATGACAAACACGTTTGTGTTGCGGGCTGCTTGCACAGCCGCGGTCACTCTCTCTTTGCCCTCCAGGAAAAGCCCCCTGCCGTCAGACACGATGAGAAGCAGCTGTGCCGTCTCTGGGGGTGTGGGGGAGGATGGATGTTAGGAGCAAGTCAAGTACAAGTCTCACATGAGTTTATGGAAAGCAATACAGTGGGACATTCTACTAAATTGTGTAGTTAAGACTCAATATTATAAATAAAGCAAAACAAATAGACAATAACGGTGTTATTCCATTTATACATCATTTGTTTTACATCCAATTAAGGCCACCATCAAATATGTAGAATAGATTTTTACCCCTTTAATGACACCTTAGCATCTTGAGCTGAAAATAGGCATTCACAGATTCCATGACCTGGCTTTCTTATTAATAATAACCTTTAGACATCAGACATAGCTAAATAAAGTTTGCCTTGGCATGTGAAAATAGTCATCTAGGAGGTTGAGTTACCTCAAGAGCACTAATACCTGCGTTATATAGTGTGGCCTGTGTTGCTTTGTCGCTCTTACAATGGCTTGTATTGGACAATGAAGACTTGGCCCTAATCCCTGGACATCTAAGTCTCCTGGCATCTCACTAAAGGCTTGTTTGTTGAGATAAATACAACCTGGGCTTCAACCCCATTTAGTCTGGCACAAAGGTGAATGCAATTCATTTTTCTCAAATATCTGTAAAGATGAACTGTAAAGTTTGGGGAAAATGAGGAACATCTAGTATTAGCATGACAAAGGAAGAAATTAAAAAGAGCTATCTAAATGTTTCACAGGTACAGAATATTAGCAAGACACACTACCTGCATTGGACCCAGGAAAATGCTGCCGTGCTCCCATGAACATTTTGGCTGAAGTCTCAAGGAACTGCCAGATAAACAGAGGTGTCAGCCAGGGTTAATACAGACCAGATTCATGTAAATACAACCACACTGCACCACTAACAATATATTTGTTTTTGATCCTTTACAAATGCTACGGTTACTGAATGTTACAAATAGTCAGAATTATAAGAGCATGCATTTCTGCATGATTTGTTTGCTCTTACGAAAACATCATTACGAATTTTAAAGAAAGAAATTCAGTGGTTAACTACATACAATACCTTATATAATATATTCACTACAACAACTATCACTCCCTAAACCTCACCTGACAGAGGAGTAGTTTGATTTAAAGGAAGTGATATTGGGAAGAACATCCCCACCTGTGCTATCCTGGTCTTCTTTTGTTGGAACTGGCAGAGCCTGAGTATCCGTGCTCCAGACTCATTGCTGAACTGCTGCTGGAACGGGTGAAGGAGCTGCACTGTTTCTCCGAAGCTGAGAGTATGACCACATTACATTCTGTATTAGCTGCACAATTATCTACATGTCACAATCACAACATGAAAAACTGTGTTTGACCACAATACATACTGTATAAGCTACTACAATCACAATTCCAATGAAGCTGGGACATTGTGTAAAACGTAAATACAAACAGAATACAATGATTTTCAGGCATCAAATTCAAAGTGAGTGAATATTTGCAAAAAACAATAACGTTTATCAGTTTGAACATTAAATATCTTGTTTGAACAATAAATGTCTTTGTAGTGTTTTCGATTGAATATAGGTTGAAAAGGATTTGCAATACAATGTATTCTGTTTTTATTTACGTTTTACACAACGTCCCAACTTCATTGGAATCGGGGCTGGGGGGGATGTCACAATCACAAGATTAAAAGATACACTGCTCTATTAAACCATGTGGAATCATTTGACATATCTAAAGCTTTATCTGTTAGAAAATATACTGGAAAGGTCATTCACAAAATGGCCCATTCAATTCCTTTCATTCTTTACCTGCAAACAGATACCTGTCCGACCTCCAAGAGGGTGAGAGCATTGATGATCACCGAGAGGGATTCAAATGCCAGCTACAACACAAGAGAAAGAAAAGAACTGGTTGGAGAGCCTGGTCTGCATATTTTGTATGCTAATAGTATGCATATAGACACAGCATTTAGCAAACATTGAGCATCTAGCATTTTCTGTTTAATAAAATTAGTATACATACATACTTGTACATACTAGTTACACACTGTTTTCATACCATACGTAGCTAAAAATGAAAATTAAATATAGATTATATTGCAAAAATGCAACATGCAACATTCAGTCTTATAAGGTCCACAAGCTGACAACTTCATTATGACGGATACAAATTATATACATCTTTTTTTAAATATTTCTATACAAATATAAATATGTAGATAAATAATATTTATATCTACAGGAAGCCAATCCTTATGTTGAGATTATCCCGCTCCATAAACCTGGCCTCCATGCTCACAGCACTGACCTGTTTGGAGTGGTTGTCCACCATGCTTGAGGAGTCATCCACAGCCAGACAGATCTGGTAGTCCCTCTTGCTGGGCTTGGTGCGTCGCATCCAGATCTTGTCTTTGCGGAACTGGCTGGCAATGTAAGGGATCACCTTTCTCATGTTAAGTCGCTTCCCCGTACGGTAATCCCCTCTGTGGAGGAGAACAACAGTAATGGACAACAGTCTGGTGAGTGTAACTTATAAGGACTTACATATGTATATTTTACACATTAATATAACAACATACAACTATTTCTGTGTAAAGATAAAGTGTAGTAATGGCATATGGGGCCATTGTTGTAGCATTATTTACAAGTGTGTGTGAAGAGTTGTGTAGCTGTATTGAATCTGTGTGCGTAATCAAATTTCAAAATGTGTAAAATGATCTCTAAATGCGTAATGAGATTTGTAAATGTGAACAGGAATATGGAAATGTGTATTCGGAAT
>JAODUG010010126.1:9408-25819 GCA_027564795.1 Aphredoderus sayanus | reverse complement strand
AAATAAAGCCACTCTCTAGGACAGGAAAAGCTGATGACCCATCCGGGACTCCCCGTGGTCGCAGTCAGACAGGCAGATTGTGACAGCAGGTTGCCCATTTTTGGGCCCTGGTTTCTCCCGTCGGGAGAGAGTGGCTGCGTAGCGATGCGGGTGAATAACGCCAGCCATGTTATTTCTCCATATCTTCTGCGGGCCGTGATGGGAGAACAAACGGGGATTGCATTTCTTCAAATGTCAGTGTGTTTTGAAAATGGCAGGCGGCCCGTGATCAAAGTGTAGCTGCGGATCAAATGGCAGCTCTCACTTTTTAGAACAAAGTAGAGTACATAGTGTCAGAGCTAAACGGTTTTCTCTTCTTTTCTTCTTTTGTTTCTTTATTTTGACTTTTTCTTTCTCACATCGGAGATGGGTGCCTTTTATTTTGTGTTGAAACAGAAGTTCAATTTTTTAGTTATAGCCAGTGTTTTGTTTGTAATGTGTTTTTATAAAACAGCGTTCACATCTTAATTTTGTTCTACTTCCACATAATTGAAAACCATTCTCTCTTTCTAAGATATGTATGTGTGTGTGTGTGTGCGCGCTTTTTTCCTTGTTTTTCTCTCCCCTAGTCACTAGCATGATATGGCAAATATTATGCTAACATTAAGGTTGCTACTTGACACTGGGCCTAGATTCACATGCATTATGTGTTATGTGTCTTAATTGTGTGTGTATGTGTGAGTGATTGTGGGGTAACTATGGTCAGGTTGCCTTTGGTCAGTGTTTAAAGCAAATGTCTGACCTGACTCATTTCTTTTATGGAGTCTGTATTATTGCAACTTGGGCCTAACCCAAATGCCCTTACTCTCTCACAGACACACACACACACACTTTATTCTCTCTCATTTGTTCCCTTCCTTTTTTCATCTCTCATTTCTTCCGACAGGGAATCAATATCTTTGCTTTCCCTCCTTCCTTTCCCCAGGCAAGGCATTCTCTGCATATCTCCATCGCTCCATCAGCATCACAAATCATGGCCCACATCAGCTGTTCTACATTTTGATCACCTTCTTGCAGAAACCCACCAATGACTGTAGGCCATCTCTGACTTTCAGGAGCGTTGTCCAGAAACATAACACTTTTCTTTTGACTGGGTGTCTGGATGGATTCGGTGAGACGTGTGTCACAGCCAGCTGGCACATCCAAATGTAGCCTAGAAAAGGGTTTAACCCTGCTGCCACCTGATTGTACAGCCTATTCTTTTTTTCCTACACGGTGTGATCTATTCCATGGCGCTGGCATGATCCTACGTCATTTTGGATGTCTGCGTAATGTGTCTGCTAAATGGCTTAATCACAATATAAAATACTTTGTACATGGGTACTATGAAAATAACAGGACTATGCTCACAGCAGCAGACACCTGCAGGAAAATGCCCATTTTATGATTCGGCCGGTGTTTTTTAGGGCGTCTACATCCATTTTGTAGTCTCAACTTCCCATTCCATAAAGGTTTCCTTCAAATAACTAATTTTAGGTTGCCACACAGATCTTCACCCCCCCACCCCCTCCCTCCTCCGTGAGGTTGGGTGTTTTCTGAATGCCAGGGAAATGTCAGCAGAGCCCAAGCTGGAAACAGACACACATTTGTCCTTGTCTAGTTTCTCTACCAGCTGTCTCTCCTGATCTGAGGGTAGATGCTGAGGGGCCTTCCCCTGTTCTCATTACCACTCTATTCCCCATCCATCTCCATACTCCATCACTGTAGATGTATAGCGGCGAGGGCCGCGACTGAAGCATTCCCACTGCCCTCTCCCCCCCTCTCCCTCCCCCTCTCTCTCTTTGTTGCGGTCCAAAGCGGGGGCCTGCACTGTACTCTCATGGTGTGCAAAATAAAAGCCCAGGCCTATTTTTTATTTACTCAGGCCTGACTTGCTGGAGCAGATTGACTGTCAGCAGAGATTACATTCCCCTTTAGCCGAGCCGAACGCACGCGGGGAGCCTAGCGCTGCTCCATTGTCAAGACATTGGAGGAAGGAAGGTACGGGTAAACCCAACAGGGTGTGATGGCGGATGAGTGATTAGCTATGGTGCATGCACGCACGCACGCACGCACGCACACACACACACACACACACACACACACACACACACTTCTGTCCTTCTTCGTCACACCTCATCTCGTTCTCCTTTTCCACCAACCTCTGGTTGTCTGTCTCCGTTTCTCCCTCTGTAACTCACTGTCGTCCCTTTAGCTCCCTCTCTCCTTCGTTGCCACACACACACACACACACACATGCACTGAGGTGATTATGGCTGGCAGGCCGGGTGCATGCGTGCACTATGATAAACACACTGCCGCGGTTATTAATTTTGAGTAATGGCGACGTCAGACTCCAGCGCTTTGATGAGTATCAGCGACGGAGGAATGACTGCTGGAGAACAGAGGGAAAACGCAGCACTGCACACTGTCCGCTATGGCACACCGGCACTGATCCAGGACCAGCGGACGAGCCCTGGTCCTCCTGCAGGTCCCTTTTAGTTAGGTTGCTATGGGATCACCAGTGGGTTTCACCGCACTGTGGCCATGCATGCGTTCCAGCATTTGCAATTTATCATGTTTTTCTCGATTAGCACTAAACGCCACAGGAGAGGAGCCAGACGAACAAAGCTAAACTAAATCTTCATGTTAATGAACCTGAACTCATTGACGAGTTTATTAGCATGAGGTATTTTTCACTCACTTACATGAAAGTCATTGAAGGGTAAAGCCATTGCGTTTATGATGGTTTGCGGACAAGAAACATTTGCATTAGTGTTTCTCATGAGACATTGTGACTGGAAGTTGTATGATTTAATTTGGGAGAAGACCATAAGTGTGGACAGTTAAAAGACCACATTTAAATGTCACCATAAAAAATGTGATGAGTGACAGACATCGCATGTCTACATAAAGGGCATGACACTGAGTATACTGGGGTATATTAGTCACAATGTTAAATCCCTTAAACAACAAAACTTATCCTCGCCAATTCATTTATGTTGGTTTCATTTAAGGTAATTTACTACTTTTAATCCAGTTTTCTGTGCATTTGTTTGCTCTCTGCCCTGCTAGTCTGGACAGCTGGGCGATATTTTAGACAATAAAATCTAGTAGATAAGCAACATGAACAAAACAGAAAAAGGCAAATGTGAAGCTTAATTTTATAGCACAGTGTTTTATTTATTGCAGTTCTATTCTCCCAATGGATATGCAAACATGGCACATATTGGACACAACTGGACAACTGTGGGATCACTGCCTTTATCTTATTTAATCATTCTCATCTTTGTTCATTTTTTTTCTACTTTTTCTGGAGGTTTGATGTGATTTTGTTGAACGTTATTCAATTCCCAGAACTAATCTTTTGATATCTGTATTAGTACAGTAATTTCACGCTCAAAAGGAATATATGAAAAGGAAATACTTTTCTTAGTGCTGTAATTTCTATGGTTGCGCTATGTTTTTTTATGTTGCAAGATTGGGCCCTTCCATTCATTTGTAAGACTGAATGAAACTATAATAATACTGTATAGATAAAGTACACTGGGCACAACATCGTGGCTTTCTATCTCCCCAATTTAGAATTTACTTCATTCACTTAGACACAGCATGCGAAAAGCCCTTAAGAAAGACATTCAGTATGTCGAATAGCCTCTCCCAAATAGTCCCCCCCATTTAACCTCTGCTTTTTCCAGACATTTTTCACTCGATTAAATTACATGCTTGTACAGCAAGCAAAACTGACTCGGAGTCATTCAAGCCTGCACACTAGCCTTTTTTTTTATTATTTTTTTAATTTTTTTTATAACCCTTGTAATGTCCTCCGGGTCAAAATTACCAAAATCACTAGCTCTTTGTGGCAGATAGAAGGCGCTAAACCTAATTCTACAGCTTACACAGACATGATATGCATTGCTGAAGGTGTGAGTTTGAAACCCGAGCACAACAGGAGGGTTAAAAGGCACAAATAAACAACACAAATACATAAAGAAATCATAAATAAATAAATAAATACACACCAGTGACAATTAAAAAACACACAAAATCATACACAATCAGACGGCGCCCTCAGGTGGCTTAATGTGATCAAATTAAGAACATCACTAGGATTAAATCTGTTGTTTGTTTATTTATTTATATTTTTAAAACATAAACAAAACATAACCTGCACGTTTTGTGTATCTGCTTTGCATTTTACATTGCATATAGCAATATCCACCTGTCTGCTGGCAAACTGTCGTGCCGTTCCATCCATGTACTGTGTGTGTGTGGGGCTGTTGAGACACACAGGCCTGTGTGGATCTCTCCCTCTGGGACGTATGTCTCTGCCTCTCTCCCTCTCTCCCACCTGATGTGATGGCTGCATGGCAGGCCGCGTGTGCCCAGCCCTCCAGCTGTGATCCCTGGGTCAAGTGCAGAAGTGATTGGAGTAAATAGCTAATGTAATCTCACAGAAGCGATCCGCACCAAGTGCTGCGCTGGCAACGCCCCAATCCCTCCGGAGCCTCGTGGGCACTCTGGCAGCGACGGACCCGTGCTCGACTGCCAGGCCATGGCTACAGCACTGCGGTGCACTGCACCTGGCTCGCTGGGAGGGAGGAGACGCCTGTTAAGTCGGATTCCTCAGCAACACCACAGCAACACCACGTCCCCTCCCCCATCCCGCTGTTTATATTGTCAAACACAAGCAAGAGTGCATGTAGGCTGTCAGGAGAGCGTTGTAGGGGGAGTAGAGGAATGCGAGCCACACTGCACAGGTGTGCGCAGGTAAACAAACAAAGAAAAAAGTTGAAATCTGTAATTCCTGAGTAATTCCAGAGGCAAACTGAGATGTCTGGATGTCACGGTTCTTTTCACGGTTTGTTCTGCTGCAGATATTAAGTGCTTGATTCGATAGTGGTGAAAGCACGTCATTAGAACACAATGCCAATAACCTTTCCGTGGGCGAAACATCACATTTACACCAAGTCTTCATCTTCTTTTTTTGTGTGTGTGTGTAAGATTTGTTTTGCGCTTGTCATGTGAGGGTAAGATGTTTATGTGTATAAGCTTTGTTGCAGTGTTTGTGAAAGGCCTGAGGCTACAGGAGCTACACAGTGGGGGGCGGTGCTTTATCATGGTTATCTATAACGGGAGGCCACAAAGCTGGCTTGTGTAATATAAATGGAAAAGAGATGGTGCAGCCAGAAGGCCCTTGCCTCCCCATGCAGGGGGATCTGGCATTTGGCCTCCGGTTGAAGACCAAAGCTGTAATTTTCTCTGTCTTTGTCTGCTCTCTGTGGTTTTGGCAGGTCTGGGTCAGTTGAATAAAACAAAAGCAAACATATTTCGAGTTATTCTTTCATATGCTACTTCCTTTTAATGCGTTTGATGTGCTCTTGTTGTCAGTCCAGCAGACGATTCTGCGGTATCGCTTTGCATAATAGTGCTGCTTTAAAGGTACACTCCTTGATTCCTCTGTAGTGCCTCTAGAATCCCGCTGTCTACCCCAGCTCATTATTGATATGGTCAAACAGCAGTGAAAGTGAATGTGGCTGTAGAGGGAAGGGTAGGGAACAGTGCGAGCGTTGTAAGAGGAGTAGAGAGCCACACCCCACCCCTTGAGTGACGCACGCTCTCTGACCTTTCAAACAAGAAAACCAACGACAATTTGTTTAGAACGGCCGTTTTACATTTACGGCATTTAGCAGACGCTTCTATCCAAAGCGACTTACAGGTAGCTTCAATAGCATCAGGAACATTCCAGACACATACACCATGCCGCTTACTCCCTTTCACTTCTCCCCCCTCGCTGCCTGCCATCCTGTCCCTCCGCCAGGCTCCCTCCACACAGCCCAGCCCTCTCGCTCATTTGGGTGAGCGGCCTGTTCCTCACCCAGCGCTTTCCCATCCGATGCCCCTCAAATGAGAGCAGGGAGAAGGGGAGAAGGGGTGAGAGAGCAGGGTTTAATGAAGCCAGCCTAAATAAATGTACCGCTCTCCACCGAGCCACTCCGTCCCACGAGGCCGAGCGGCACCCCCCGAGCCTTTGTGTCGGCGGCTCTCGCCCCACTCCGCTACCTGTTTGTCTGACGCCGCTGTAATTAGCCGCTGCTATTGAGGAGAGTAATTGCATGTTAGAGCTTTGTTCGGTAGACAGTTAGGGGAGGCTCAAAAGTGAAAATTTTTATGGAAATGTGGAGGGGCGAGCCCCGATTAAGAAAATTACTCTGGGTTCTGTGGTGTGGAGGAGGGAGGGAAGCCATTTTTTGGTGGAAGGAGAAGAAAGGAAATTTTACTTAGCGCAGCAGGCTTATGGGGGCTGCGTGTCTGTTGGGGTTTGTTCGCTGGGTATGTGTCTGTGGAAGCCTGGGGGAGGGGGACACAGTGAGAAAGGTCTAATACTGTGTGGCGTATTTGCAATTTGGCATTCATATTTTAAACAGGGCTTTCCGGCGGGAGTAGAATCAGGAATTTAATTGGAGTTATTAGCCTCCATTGTTGTTCACCTGGTGTGTATTAGAAGCTCCTGGGCATAAACACAGTGCAGTGGGTTTGTCTGTGTCTGTGTGTGAAGGGGAGGGGGTAAAAACGTGTGCGTGCTTGATACTGTGTATTAGCCTATGCGTCCCCCGAGCTGGAAACCAAAGGTTTTTAACAGGTTTTAGTCATATGCTGCTAATGGCGCCCGACAGCTAAAGCAGCAGTTAAAGACACACAGACGTCACTGTGTGTGTTTGCTGTGGTGACCCGGCAGCCCCACAGCGCACACCGTGGCCTCCCTTCCCCGCCCTCTGTGGTCCGTTCTTGAGTAAACAGTGCAACAGTGTCCCGGTGCGCGGGCCCCCTTACTGCCTGTTGTCGCTGTTGTCCTCCTGTGCGCTCGTTCACGCCTGAGTCGGTGCACCGCCCGCCCCTCTCGTTGAGGTCCCCGTCAACAAACACACCCGCCCTGCTAAACCCTCCCAGACCGTGGCATATGGCTCGTCTGTTTTGAGCTTCTGAACCTCACATATAATGTTCAGTTGGAACTGAACGATGCATAAACACTCTCCAGACACCCCCTGGAAGTCTGGAAATATCGGCCTTCCTGCTGGAAACTTTATGGTTTTATTTTGGCCGCAACGTGTTTTTTGATACTAAGAATTCCCCTGTTCTCACAGGCAGCAAATGACTTGAGTGGAAAGTGCGTATATGTTTCTCTCTTTGTGTGTGTGTGTGTGTGTGTGTGTGCGCGCGCACTTCATGCTGTGTCGATGAGTGCGGCAGTGTTAGCCTTGGTAGCCAGTCACATTGGCGTACTGTAGGCGTTACTGAGTGCTTGTCATTTCTGAGGTTTGGTCCCCTATTCTGTGGTGGACACAGCTCGACTGTCCGGGCCAAACACATAGCTGAGCTTCAGGCTAGCTTTCCCCTGTGACTGATTTATTTTGGATTATTCCTGTGAAAGACCACCCCCTGGTCACACAAGCCCACCCCAGTAGTGCATTGACATTTTACTCTCTATAGACAGTTCTCAAGCACACATACAGTACTCATCCTTTTCTAGTCTATAGATCCTATTGGACAAGCAAAGTTATGTGCCAGCCTGAGACAAGTGTTTCCCCGTATAGCTCCAACTGTAAATATTGTAGTGGATAAAGATCAGATTGTATCTGTACAGCTCTACTGTGATATAGTTTTGAATGACAGCCCTCCATTGTAATCTCCTTGCATCTAAGATCTCTTTTTCGCTGGCTAAATAATAGCCCGCGTCATCTCAAATGGTGCATATTGTGCAGTTGATTCCCAAGGCTCAAGAGTTGATGTTTTGGTGAATGTTTAAACATTGACACTGTGCATCCTGAAGTGGGCTTGAAGCTTATAATGCTTGCTCTAATGGCATGCTAAAGCTGCCATTGTACTGCCCCATCTCCCACCCCCCCACACACACACATACACACCACAATTCCTGTGCTTTGGGAGGTCCTCTTCCATCCGCTGCTAAGCCTTTGTCAGATTGCGGGGCTGTGGAGCGCTCCCCAGCTGGTCTCCAGGTCCCAGTCTATTCAGCTCACGCCTGCACCCTTCAGAGACTGGTAATAACTATTTACTCAGGCTTATACATCCTCACCCCCGTCCCTCGTTCCTCCATTTCTCCTTTAAACATCCTTATTCCGCCTTTCATCCTTTATCCAACCCTCCTTTCCTTTCTGCTCCCCAGTACTTTGTCCTTCCTTGCTTCATTCTTTCCCTCTTCACTTTCCCCTCATTTTCTTCCCCTCCATCCTTCCCCTCATCCTCCAGAGCGATCGCTATTTAAACTCTGTCAGAACCCCTAGCAGCCAAAGACTATTAAAGGAGGTCTCTAGAGCTTTCCCTGTGAGTGTGTGCGTGTGTGCGCTTCTGTGCATGTGTGTGAATTTTCAATGTACCTTATTTTAACTGTGAATAAACCTGTGTGTCTGTGTGCACACATTAGTGTGTAGCATATCTCCTTTTCCATCCTCTGAATCTTCAATAAGAGCGTGAACTCTAGTGGGAAATCTATTGGCAACAGATTCAGGAGATTACGGAAATCCAGCCTAGCGGGAACCAGTAAAAGGTAGGGGAGTTTGCCATCACCCAGAGAGAGTCAGAATATGAATAAAGACTGTGGTGTTGATCTTTTGACCTTGTGGTATGAGGTTCCACACCCCTCCTGCTCGGCCAAATGGGAAAATGAATGGAGCGGCTTGCTTTCCACACAGCAGCGTGCACACGTATGCACGGGGAGAGATGCATATGCTTTTCGTCACTCTCTCGGCACACACGTGTATTACAGTGTCCACACATACACACGTATGTTTGCACGGCAACACATGCACGCACACACACACACACACACGCACCAGTTCCAATCATAGAAACACTAACACTGTAGAATCCAAAGTGACAAGCACAACACAACTGTTTACAGAGAGTTGCTGTGGCACAATCAGTTGTATATACAGGCATTTGCATATTTGTTTTGGAAATCCAGATTGCTGTGCAAAGCTTGTATTTGATGTTCCGCTTTTAAATCTGTTTGATCATCTAGCCCTAGCACATCACGCACACCTGAAATTCTTGAAACAACATGAGATATTTATTTATTTTTAGTAGCCATACCATTTAATTAGGGTGTGAAACTTGCCAGGTTGAGAATGTAATTTCTCAAAGGTTTAAGACCCGCTGGCCTCAATAATATTCACAGGTTTTATTAAATGTCATACATTTGGGTATTGTTTGATAGAGATAGAGTGAGCAAGCCGGTGAGCGAGGCCAGTCATGATGGCTACTTAACTCTGATAGGCCTTCAGCTATTCACCCTTATTGCACCATCAATGTCAGGTATGGAGAACGCAATCATGCAAATCACTCTTCGATCAAAATCTTTCATGGAGAAATAAATTCTGATGGCGGAGTTGACAGGGTGTGGGCGGAGGTGGAGAGAGTGGCAGAGCAGGAGGTGTAGAGAGAGCGCACTAATTCTCCTCCGGGGAGCGAGATGGCTGGCCTTAGGGGGAGCACTTTGACACCATCAGCCATTTTTACTCCATTGAACACCGCTCCCAGGGCCCCCCTCCCCACATCCTTTAGATTCTTCAAGCGCCTGGTATCGCTCGTGCTCCTCACTCATTCATCATGTCCCTCTCATGTGTGGGGATCAACCATGTCTGCCGTCGTGGGCTATGAAAGATGTGCCGCGACACTGTTCTGTAGCGTTTTATCTGACGTTCTGAGAGAAACCTTCAGCTATTGGTCGATTTAAGTATATTGTAAAGTGTGTGGCTTATAGCCGGTGGACCACACTGACTTCATCTTGTCAGATGTGGTGAACTGATGTAGAAGACAGATTTTCAAGTATAAAGACATTTTCTATTATACAGTATAAAAGAAATGAAGTACAGTACATATACTTTTATATCCTCCTGACACTTATGTATGTGTATATATAATTCCATGGGAACTGGTTGAAAAGTGGCATGCTAGTTCCTTTTAGGATTCAATGTGAAATTACTGAAAAATACAGAGCAAAAAATGATACTTTTCTCATAATAAAGAATGGCCACCTGCTGTTATGTATCGTTAGCATGCTTCTATGTGCACACAAGGAGTTATAGTCCAATTATATTGTGAAAACACACCCGTACTGTAAAATGAAGTTTAATAAAAAAAAAACAGAATGCGTCATCTGCAAACAATATCTCCAGTGAGTGTGTCTACATTTAATAACACATTTCTCAGTTTGTTCTTTTTGAAAAATCTGTAATTCAACAGCAGTGTCTGATTTAATCAATTTTTCTTTTCATGAAGATACTTCCTTTTAATACACTGACAAAATCTAACTTGTCTGCTTGGTTTGTTAGATGTAGCTTGACATAACGAATTTCCCACAAAAACCCCCAAAAACTTTTAACAGCTTCGTATAAAATACATCATCGGGCCTCAGAATTATAGATTCACCAAGTTAGACTGATGCAGTGCACTTTAAATTAATAAGCCACTAACTGTACAACATTTCATAAGAGAGAGAGAGTGAGTGTGAAGTGAGCTAACCAGAGAGATGGATGTCTCTTTTGCCACCTCGTGAAATATGTAATACATCTTCATTTTAACGGGCGTTGTAAATGTCAGGCTGCAGATCTTCTCTTAATGAAAAGATCACCCTGTGTCCAAAGTTTGACAAATGTATCTGGTTGGAGACGAAAATTGGGAAGTCGTCAATGGTCCCCCCAGTTTTGGTAAGCACTAATACGGTCAAGCTGTTGCCTCCCCTATCTCTCCTGCTGATCAAATTAAGTCTTCCTGCTTCAGAGGCACACAGACTCTGCCTATCTTCCTGCATCGGTGTGGAGAATGGTACATATGTACCCTGGGTTGGGATATCTCAGCCAGCTAGTCCACATTGAACATCGTGGAAAGGCCCACCCTTCAACTTTGGCTCTGCATTGTGGGGAGGTGTAGTGTTAAACGTGTGTCCCATACATCCGCATTGGATGCCTGTAGGACTATCTCATTAATAAAATGACATGGACCAGGATGAACATGCCATATTTCAAGGAGCATTGCTATTCATTAAGCTGTTCATACATTCATTCGCCAATAAACTGCATTTTGTAATCAAGTGTTCCAAGAGATTTGTCTGGATCCTGAAGATAAAAACAAACTCAATTCTTATGATGCAAATGTCCTCATTAATCGTGATTCATGTTGTTTTGTTTGTTTTTTTATATATCTTGAAGTTTCTCACTATTGCGTCATTCCTCCTGTTTAAATGCGTGCTTGCTGAGCAACAGGGCAGGTTCCCATGCCCAAACTTCCATCTGCACTGAAATGTTCTATTCAACAGATGCTGTTGCATCACTTTGACGTTACACCCCAGTGTACGCAACGTGGTTTGGCTGACCATGAAAATAGGGAGGAGAACAAAAACAAACGCTATTCTGCTGAGCTCCAAGATGCCTCATCAATTCTGATATCTTAATGGCAATTTGGCATTATTAACACGTGAGCTAGCACAAAGGCAAAAAACAAATACACATAGTTTTCCTGATGTGACAGGCCGCATGCATTGTTTTAAATATATCTTTTTAAATAAAAAGTTTCAGTACTCTGGCAGCCGAAAGCCTTCATTGGACATGCTGTGTTATGTGTTCAGAAGGTTGGACCTAGCAGGGGAGGCCTGTTCCAGCACTAAATCGCACGCTCAGAGTTGCGATTGTGTGAAGGTTAGTAGGGGTCTTGACGCTCTGAAAAGCCTTGGATACCGCGGGCAGCTGTCAATTTGCTGTGTGAAACTTTCCCTCCCTCTGCGCCACTTCCTACGGTTTTAAGCAAACTTAGCTCGGTGTCGTTGACATCAATTTACCCGTAAAAGCTGCATCAGGCCATTACAGAAAGCACGCTTCCACAAAATGTCCCTGGGGAGAGGCAGAGGGAAAGTGCAAGAGTGAATGTGGGGGAGTGGAGTGAGGGGAGCACTCACATTCCCCCAAAAATCATTATATGGAAGCAGGTACAGTTTCCACTTTTTACAGCACACGCATTCAATGTCGTTCAATTAAATACAGTATGAAGCATTGCGGTCTCATACTGTACTGCCAATTGATGTATTCAATTGGCAGCGGCACTCTTTACTCTCTGTGGCTGTCTCTTGCTCAACATTGTCTCTCTATATATGTTTTTCATGCTGTAGCTTCATAACAGCCCAGACTACAGTTAATGAGATGCGAATAATGGATGAGGTCTTAATTGATCACCTCTGTGCCAGGGCCATATTGCATTGCTCAGACCTTGGTATCAATGCATTCAGCAGGGCAAAAATCAATACTCTGGACTCTTACAAACACATTATAAGCAGAGGCTATGTTTTGACTATGAATATAAAGCTGCTCACGCATGTAAGGGCACTGGTAACCAAGACGATGTGCTTTGTTTGGGTGTAGTTCCCATATTTGGGCCTCATACTATATTTCAATATTAAACACCACTGTTTATCATAGAAAACATGTCATTCTTTTAATAACATAATACATTTTCTGCTTGTGATGCTGAAATATTATTCAGGAAAGCAGACACAGACTGGTGTTTTTGTTTTTCATAAGCTTAGTCCATACTTTTGTTTTGGCAAACCTGTATTTATGTTCACTGTATTTATGGTAATTATTTGCCTGAAAGCTGCGCTGCGTCACTGCTCTAGAGCACATCCATTTATTGTAGAAAAGGAGAGAGTGAGCGATGGAGGGCAAGAATGAATAAATGCAGCGGCTGCTAATTGCTTTATTGGAGTGATACCAGTTATTAATTATTCCCTCCCTGTTAAAGAGACAGAATAAAAAAAGACAGGTCGAGTTGAGGGAGGGGAGCAGCTGCAATCTGTAACATGCTGTCTGCAATAATAGCCCGAGGACAGCTTTAACTGATCACTGGACGGCTGTTAGCTAATGCAAAGGGATGGCATGCATGTGGCCTGTGTTGCCTATGCACGTGTGTGTACGTGCATCCTTGTGTGTGTAATATAAGGCGGCGACATGCGTGGGATCAGCAGTGTGTGTCTGTGTGTAGCTGAAAATCTAATTGCTGTAAGTGTGAGTTAATGTGAGTGGAAGGCTAATATCGGCTGTGTCACTGCTCCTCCCTGCTTGTGTCAGACGCTATCTAACCTGTCCTTCTGTTCTCCTCCAAACTCCCCGCTGTGTCTCCTCTCTGTGTTCCCTGCATGGAAAGGTGCTCTGCGAGTGCTTGGCCTCTCTCTCAACCAGGGGGACTTGAAGGCCCTCCGGTGGACAACCCTCAGACAGTGATTATCATGACCCCTGCTAGTGGTGTGATTCTGACCCTTTTCCGTGATCTCCCATTGAACAAGCAAGAGGTTTTCCTCCTGGGTAACAATAAACATATATGGCGTTACATTCATGATGAGGTAACAGTGTTTTGTTTGGCCAAATGTGGGTGTGATTGGAATGTTAAGGACTATGAGTTAGGGGTGACTAAGACTATGAGGTGTTAAGGGGTTTTCCTTCTCTCATCCAGCTAACCTTTGGCTACACTGCATTTACTACGCCATGGCATGAGTTAAGAGATCACCAGTGTCTCACAAAACCTATATCACACTTTTTCTGTAATTGAATGCAGACATTCTGGTTGAAGTGTTGAATTTGCTTTGCGACCCGTGGAAAGAAGCCAAACCGCTGTGGAGCAGCACTGACTTTATGGGCAATTGGGTGAAATTTGTCGAGCTTTTCTTGAAAATGTTTTGGAAGTGTGAAAGAAGTCCAGCTGCACCTATGATACTTCCTGTTGAAGGGCAAAATGTGCATCCAATTCTGGGTTTGCATGTTTAGTAGTATGTAAAAGTAATCATCAAGTTTAGGAGCCAATATAAAAAAAGCTAATGGAATACAATGCATTTACAAATGTGTATAAAACAGGGTCAGAAAAACTACGATGGGAAAATCCTTGTAAAACATAATGAAATGTGGGGAAAAAATACGTCTTTTTAGCGTAAAACCTATACCGGTATAAACAAGAATAAACACCATGCACATTGAATTAAAGATATATATACACACACACACAGTATATGTATATATGTGTGTCCGTATACAGTGTAAATATACTGCTCATTTTCCAGTTTACACAGGCTTGATGTACAGATGGAACTGTAGATATCGGTAGGGTTTTTCATGCTGCAAATGTACCTTGGAATCGTGCATTTCAAAGAATGTGTCTGTGTTCTACTTTGGAAAAGAGATGAATGGGTCCAGTTAGGCCTGCCCAGAGGGCCGAAGGAACGGCTAATTAAAGGACCCTCTGTCTGTGTATGCGTGTGTCTAGGCCATGATCTGAGCCTCGTGTTGTGAGGAGTAGGCCTCTTTGTTTCAATCATTTGATGTTCTTTTACGAGGCCTCGGAAATGTACTGGGTCACCAAAGAAGCCTTGTGTACAGCCACTGGGATCAAAGCCATTGAACTGGAGTCTGCCCTTCCAGACACTGTGCACGTTTGTGTGTATGTGTTTGGTTATAATTATGATACTGCTTTTATTACATGGGTGTCTGTGGCTATGGCTTTGAGTGTTGTGCGTGTGTGTCTGTGTGTGTATGTTTGTGTGTATGCGATTGTGTGTGTGTGTATATATGTATGACTTTGGTTAGAGTGACTGCAGCAGATGTGCGTGCTGCTCGGGGAATTCTTTATGTATTCCTTGACAGTCATTATTTATTTTATCAGCATGTGTCTACGTCTGCGTTTAGACAGACTGCGCTTCATATGACTTCCGCCAGCTCGTGTTTCTTATTTTATTTTTTTTTAATCATGCATGAGAATAAAGAAACTTTGTTTTGTGCTTTTGCAAGTTCGCATGCGGCGACAGGTTGTGTTTGGAGTGACAGCGCTCTTGTGAAGACTGCCACGGCTCCCGACAAGCCCCGTGTTTGCAGTCAGGATGCAGATCCTCAGTGACTAAGACAGGGGATAAATTGGACGGGATGGAGGCGAACGCAGAACTTCAAACCGTAGACTTGCACTTCAAAGAAGCCCCGCTCCCTGTTTCAGACCGGTTGTGCAAAGTTGTCATTGACTATGGCAGTGTGTTAAGTCACTGTATGAAGGATGTCCTTAGTTGTTTCACGACATCTCAAGGAATGTTCTCTGACAACAGTTCATATTGACGATAAGGATAGAGTGTTAAATATTTAAGCCACATTACTTGTACTCTGACAAAGTCTCTCAGTCATGTTGGACTACACAGGCCAGACTAATGGCTACTCCTGTGTAGTCTAGTTTGCAACAAACAGTATTTAATGGTTGGGTAAGTTAGGAAAACCACTGGTGTGGGCCGCACTGCTTCATGTCGGAGCTAATGAAAGGTGTAGCAATCACAGCCTATAGAACACAGAATATCAGGTGTGACTGTTGTATCTGTGGACAGCTCTGTGGCTCACAGCTGGGGGGTTCGAGCTGCCTCCATCCTCCAAGACAGAGACGAGCTCATTATTTCCTACAGCCACTTCTTGGAGTGTGTTTCTGCGCGCGTGCGCACACACTTACACACACTTACACACACACTTACACACACACACACACACACACACACACACACACACACACACACACACACGCACGCACAGTACCACACACAAGAAGTGTTGGACCACTTGACCTTGGTTGCTATGACAGCAGCAGTAAAGACTGCACTGAGGTGTCAGCGTGTGTCTGTTTGACGAGTCCCACAGGCGCACCCAACCTAAACCCACCCGCGTTGTGTGTGTGTGTGTGTGTGTGTGTGTGTGTATAATGATGATTAATACCTTTGTTTTGAAAGCCAATAGAGAGTTGCTGTGTTTGCCTCTTGTCTGTGTGCGTGTGTGTGTGTGTGTGTGTGTGTGTGTGTTTCTGTTTGTGTGCACATTTGTATATGCCTGTGTGTGTAAGTGTGTCTTAGTCTGTTCAAGCGCATTGCTAGTTGTCTCGTCTCATACCCTCCTAGCTGTCACTGGCATGATTGTTGTTCATAGTTTTGACATGTTGTACCTAGTCACTGATGTTTACCAACCTCCTTCTCTATGTGTGTGTGTGTGTGTGTGTGCGTGCGCATATCTTCTCGCTTGTTGAAGTTTCTGATGCAGTCTCATTTGGTTCCCTCGTCTATTTTCTGCCTGCGTTGAGGTTGTCAGGACCGGTCGCCCTGACACTGGGTTTAACATGTTGTGAGCACTAGCCATGAGTGCACCTTCTTGTAGCCAAACAACAATTAGAGTGCCACTCCAACTCTGCTCTAATTGGTTGTTTATCTCACTACCCTGGTTAAATAGGCTGCGTATTTGCAGGCACAATACATAGTAGACTCAATCACCTGCTTCATTCTGTCATTTGGGTCCAATTTGGGAGTTTCTCTCCGGGTTGG